>SMSQ01012169.1:0-26005 GCA_019453375.1 Ctenoplectra terminalis | reverse complement strand
AAATGTGTGTGTGTGTGTGTGTGTGTGTGTGAGTGAGAGAGAGAGAGAGAGAGAGAGAGACCCCTCATAAAACCTACTAATACTAGTGTAGGTTCGTCGGCCTCGTTCGTTGTTTGGCGGCGGGTCCAGGCGGACCGAACGACGCCATAGCGTTAAAAAGGACATACATTGTCATCGAGCTGACGAGTCCGAGAAGCGGCGATCGTCGGCAGGTCTCGTCGAGACACAGAGAAGCGAGCCACGAGACGTCTCTATATTTCCGTATCGTCTCCTATTTTTTGCAATTAAATAAATATACTACTATTCCTACAATTCGCAATGTTGAACAGATTTGGGCAGCTATTTGCCGACACGAGTCTGCAACGGGATAAAGACTTGGGCGACTATTTGCCGACACTCATCCGCAGAGGGTTAAAAAAGTTACGTCGACATAATTTCATCCTCTGTAACCGTTAATAAACTCTGATGTCCCCTGAGAGGAAAAGATTGAAAAACTGTGATCTCATAAATTACAATTAAACCTAAAATTAAAGTTTATCACGAACAAGTTCCGTTTTTGTTCCATTTGGAATAAAACACACGCTACGAGCGTGACTCGTGATTGTAACGCGAGGAGTTAATAAAGTCGACCGATAACCGTTAAAGTTTTCTATTACAAAGTATTATTTTGCATACCGTTGGTTCGTTAAAAGAACTCGGTAGTAACCGTAACCAGTTAATTACCAACTCTCTGTGCGATTGCCCGTGTTATCGTCTGTTATCGATTGATAGCAAGTCGCCCGCTAGTAAGTAACTGTAACTTGATGGATCGCACTTCATGGATCACGCGGTTTCCAGCGCGATCGGCTCGGGGCGATCTTGGACAGGATATTCCCATGCTGGTTGACGTTTCACCTGTTCGTTTTCGCACGTTCGCGAAGAAACGAACGTTACATTACGTGCATGCTTACATACGCGATCTGCGGATGCTGTGAACTGGGCAACGTATCTGCTTTGTAAAATATCAATCATGCGTGAAAATAGATTTCATGGAAAATAATCCCCTCGTGTTGTACCGTTTCTATTTGCCGTACGTTTTTCATGGGATTTGTAAGTAGATAAAGACAGTATAGATCGTTAAATGTAAACTTGTGCTACGCCTGACTTGCATAATTCAACCTTAATCCTCTATGGTGCAGTGTGACTTATAAGTTACAAAGTGATATACCTGTGTTTTAAAAAATTAATTTTATTTGGTTATCACTGAACTATTCAATTTGATTACTGTATTGCTGTAACGACACCACGACCCATCTATAGTAATTATTAGTTTGAAAATTTTCAAATCAAAATGAAAAACTGTAATCAATCGTAACTTTTTCTCCGGTAAGCAGACAAAATTCGGGCTATAGAGGGTTAAACCAATAGCCGATAATTATGAATAGATCGCGGATGTTTATGCTATAATGTGTCGTAATATGCAAAATGTACGCGTTTAATGTGCACAAAATGTGCTGTACGTTGTTAATGGCAACAATAGTCCGTGAGGGTACGCATATGTGTAAATACAGGAATGTATGTGATTTGAAGAAATAATAAGGAACGTGAAAAAGCGAATAATAAGTTATTTGTGAATTGTTTTGTGATCAGATTATGAACATTGAATATATGCAGTATGTAAAATAAAAAATATATTTTTGAAACAATATACAGAAATATATTTTTTTACCTCTTTTTTTTATAAAAATATATTAAATGTATGCAAGATACAAAATTTTAGAATTCTTTAACGAAGAGAAATTTATCTCTAGATCCCATTTCTTTACCTATTTTCTATGAAACATACTTAAAACATATACAATATGTATAACATATGCACCAAACAAAATATATAGGTTATAGATAATATATAAATTGCAAAATATGTTTTCAGAATCCTCTAATGAAAACAAAATTTCTCTTGGAACGCAATTTTTAAAATTTATTTTCTATAAAAATATGCAAAGTATGAGCAATACATACAAAACAAGTCACTATGCAATATGCATTATACAAAATTCTCTATCGACAAAACAAATGTCCGTCTAAATCCCACCCCTTTACCTATTTTCTACAAAAATATGCATCTGCACAAGCATCCACAGTCTAGTGATAACCGAATAACGTAAAATTTTTTAAATACAGACATACGGGTATGCAACTTTGAATTCAGCGTTACACAGGATTAAAATCAAATTTATAAGCACGTAATTATTCATAAAATTTCCATCAACTTCGACAAAAGTTTCACGCGATCGCATCGCGTTTCGTAGCGAAATTTCATCAATCACACGCGCAAGCGTACACGGTCCGCGGTTCGTGTCCCATTTCGCTGCCGTCAAGACTCAAAAATAATTTTACAATGGCTTGATCGATTGCGACTTTTAGGCTAACACGTTATCGTGTAGCGTCTACTCGATCGGCTCCGGTGGATCGTTTTATGCAACAGAAATAGACGCTCGAGGATGCCTATTATGTCTTGACACGTTATGTATCATTCTGAGCGCTGCCCTCCTGTCAGAGGTCTGTTCAGGCCTCGTGGTAAAGAACGATGGGAAAACGTGTACGCTTGATACATGATCTCCTGAGCGTGGATCCTTGATCCAACGACAGGTTACTGGTCAGTAGTACGTCGTGGAGGATATCAACTGTGTCGAAGCGTGTTGGAGCAGTCTGATAAAAAAGACAGCTTGCTTGTTTCTGTTCCTGAAATGGATTATTGATAGTGTTTGATCTACTCGTGGTCGATCTGGCGATCGGTCGAGCTTGGTCGAATTTGCACGTGGTGTGCCGACTAAAACTTCTCGAAGGACCACTCCCTTCGCAGAGAGACAAAATAACTAGGTTCAATGTTAGCTAATTTATTTACAAGTTACTCCTCTTGTGGAGTCTGGTGTTGGTTTGCGTGTGTTTTAAACGAAGGCTTACTGAATTCTAATCTACAAAACTATTTACAAGGCACACGATGCCTCGGAAGAGGTGCATCGGCGGGGATGAGGGACACGGGTTGGTCAATTACAATTTTCCGAGTGAGACGTTGGAGGTGGTGAATACTATGCGATTGGTGTATACAAAAACAAAACTAACGAAACTATGCCTCCAAGTCGACGGTCACTCTCAAGTACCGATAGACCCTTGAGTGACGCGCGCGGGATCCGTGTCACCCTTAACAATACTGTGGGAATGGTAAGTCTGAGGTGTGAATGTTTAATCTGGAGTGATAGAGGTGTGAATAAAGAGTGTTTGGGACAGTGTGATCGAAGTGCGAGAGACGAGTGTTTGGGCCGAGCGATAGAGGTGCGAGAGACGAGTGTTTGGGCCAAGCGATAGATGTGCGAGAGACGAGTGTTTGGGCCGAGCGATAGACTTGCGAGAAAAGAGTATTTGGACCGAGTGACAAGGAATATCGGGTGACCGAAGAGTTCCTGGGAATGCCTGAGCAGAGTGAAAGAGATTGAGAAATATAAGAAGAGAGAATCAGGGAATAAATGAATGGAGAAAATGCGTGGAGAGGTTAGTCAGAAGTTAGTCAGAGTGGAGTCAGAGTTGAGTCGAGGAGAGTCAGAGAAGGGTCGAGGGTCGAGAGTCGAGAAGAGTGAGTCGAGTAAAGAGAAGTAGAGAACGAGTATTGTATTATTGAGCATAGTTATTAATTAATAAATAGTTATTGTTCATAAGACACTGTCCATTAATGAGTCTTTATGGAGACACACGTCAGCAACCTAAAATCCCTACAATACCGCAGCAGGTAATAAATTTGGGAGACGCTCCGAAGCCGTTGAAACATGCTAAACTAAACAAGTGTGGGCAAATCTGGCATGTAGCTGATGATAATAAACAAGCAAATTGAAAATACGAAGAGCTAAGGTGCTCGATGGCCTCCCAGATTTATGACCGCTTGTGAATGGAAAAACTAAAGTGGCTAGGCCCACATTTGGCTAAAAACTAATAGCGCTGGCGCGAACAGATAGTGTAGGAATGTTAGGTTACTAGCGGATAGTTAACACGTTGAATGCCACGGGGGTCACCGGTGACCGGCACTCAACTTGGCAGTGATGCCATGGGAGCCACCGGTGACCGGCGCGCCCAGATTGATAAAAATATATATAATTTAAACAAATCACAGTACTTATAATTTTTTATTATTATCATCGTTGATGTAGAGGCGTGAATCAATGAATGCAGTATAAAACATCTGAAAATAGTTTTATTTATTCATGAAATATAATTTTATTATACGCGCACGTTACGATGTGTCGTATCGAAGCATTCTGAACAAAGAAAGGGCGAACCAGCACAGTCTTCACAATATATCACGACTTTTTTGCTACAGTTTTTTCCGATTATTTTTCCTAGCTTCCTTGAATTTTTTTGGTAACAATTTTTGCAAAATCGTTGCACCGTTCGAGCTTTTCCCGGCATTGCTTTTTAATTCATGACGTGGTTTTCCTAGCAAGCTTTCACGTGGAGAAATGGAAACTTCAACTTCATCGTCACGACATTTCGTTAAATACAAAGAAACAATATGAAATAATTGCATATTTTCAATCGTCAATTATTGAGATATTTTCAGAAGTCGCGCGGAATCGCACTCCAGCGCCACGGGGGTCACCGATGATCCCCATCGCAATTAACATGTCAAACATGGTTATACACTGTAACTTATCTATTGCAAATAATATTTCAACATTGTATGTATCGCATAATAAAAAATTCATCATGGCGCCACGGACAATCCTTGTAAAATTCATCGTGGCGCCACGGACAATCCTTGTAAAATTGGCGTGGCATTCAACGTGTTAAAAAAAAACTCGACAATGAACACCGTCTTGTTAACACGTTAAACGCCACGCCGATTCTGATCGACTTTCCTTTAGACTGTGCTGTGATGGTAATTAAAAAACATTTGGTCGCAAAGTAGTTAAGAATTTAAGAAGAAAATTGTAAAGACCTGCAAAGGAAGATGGTAACTTTGTTTAATGTGATTCAACCCTCTATGGGCCCGTGTGACTTAAAAGTTACAAACTGATGTATCTATATTTAAAAAAATTAATTTTGTTTAGTTATCACTGCACTATTAAATTTGATTACTCTATTACTGTAGCGACACCACGATCCGTCTACAGTAATTATTAGTTAAAACGTTTTCAAATCAAAGTGAAGAACTGTAATCAATCGTAATTTTGTTTCCAATAAGCACACAAAATGTGGCCTATAGAGGGTTAATATAACTCGTTGATGAATTATAAGATATTATTTTGTGAAATTGATACTGTCAGTATTCGGAAACCAACGACGCCTAAACGAAAATTTCCGCGTCGGTCCGCAGGGACCAGTGTGGCGCTTAACGTGTTAACAATTACTATTTATTAAACAATAAATAAACTAAGTGTTACACGGATTGTATAACGCTATTCACAATATATTCTGCTCTTAAGTATTCAAACGCTCGCTCTTCGATTCTCAATTCTCAACTAACTCTCACGCGCATTTTCTCCATCTATATATTCACTGATTCTCTCTTTTTCTATCTCTCAATCTCTTTCACTATACTCAGGCGTTCTCAGAAACTTCTCAGTCACAGGATAATCTCTGTCACTTGGTCCAAATACTCTTTCCTCGCACCTCTATCACTCGATCCAAACACTCGTCTCTCGCACCTGTATCACATAGCTCAAACATTCCTCCCTCGCACCTGTATCGCACTGTCCCAAACACTCTTTATTCACACCCCTAGCACTCCAGATTAAACATTCATACCTCAGACTCACCATTTCCACAATAGGAATGTGTTTGGTACCTGCACTACGTGTATAAAATATTGGATTTTTATATAGGATATTTTATACGGTTCGATCTGTTGATTATCCGGTAACAGAAAAAATATCGGTTGGTGGTTGAAGTAGGGGTTGAAAGAATTCTAAATTTTTTTATGCGTTTTGTAACATAGGGTATGTTATACGGCTCGATTTGTTGATTTTTCGGTAACGAGAAAAATTAACGCGAGTTTCCATGATGATAGTTTTTTTGTTAACTCCTTGAGCTCTGAATATTTTCTGTCGCTGCGCTTCGTACGGTCGATCGCTGTAGCCGGAATACATTTTCGCTGGCGTAAACTCTGTTGATTCGCTATTCAAGGTGCACTCTCCAGGTCCTTGTTTTTTCGTTTTATACGATTATGTTGATTTATGTTAACACATTGACAGCCGGCCCCGCGAAAACGCGGGTTTCTGAGTCTGTCACTTGAGCGCCGGCCCCACGAAAACGCGCATTTTTGAGTCTGTCGTTTGAGCACTGGCCCCACGATAATGTGGAATTTTTTTTTGCTGGTATTTTTAATTATAAATTAAAAATTTCAATTTTTTTTCTATTTTTAATTACCGTTAAATTGTATATGACGAATATGCAAATAAAATGTTCTATTTTACGAAAATATATAATGTTTTAAATATTTTTATTTGGCTATTCAGTGATCAGAAACAAGCGAATAAGGCCGGCGTTTGGGATTTAAGTGGCCGATACGTTGCCGGTGCTCAGGCTTTAAAGGTCTCTTAGGTCGCCGGCTGTCAATGTGTTAATATATAAATGATTCTCTAAATTTTATTTATTTAATTTACATCTTATTTTAGTCCTTATTAATAAAGATTTGTTTCAATGTTGTCATAGTTGTTCAGAAAACTGGTAGTGAAACTTGAGGGCAATTCAAAGGCAATGTGTTCGAAGAAAATTAATATTCCGAGCTTGTAAAACTTGAAAACGATAACGGGATCAAAACAGCAGTTAATTTATTTTTCCCAATCAGAACTTGAGATTTTTATACCAATGGAATGTATAAGTTTAAAAAACATCGGAGAAGAGCTATTAATTATAATATTAATATTATTATATTATTAATATTATTAATATTATTAGTATAAATTAATAATGATTACTTAATTAAATAAAATTACATTTCACGAAATTTCGGACTTCGTGAATTTTGTACCATAAATCCACACGAACTTTTCTCAACACCTAATAAGTTATAAAAAACCCAAAATTTCACATCTTCCAAAAATGGCTATCTACCAAATCGCACCGTCTCTTGATCATTAAAGAGACAATACATATTGGAAACTGTCCAGCAAAATCGGACCTCGTGAACGACTAAATTCGAAACTGCCAAGAGCTTCGGAATAAGAAAATCACAGCAGGCAGCCCGATCACAATAGCAGTTCCTGCCGGTGTCAGGTTGATTAGCCCGAGCTGTGAGTTTAGAGGCACGTGTCCTTTAGTGGTGACCGTTATGTGGACGTGACCTATGTCGTCGGCTATAGTGGAGGCCTAGGATCAATGAGCGATCGTTTCTTGGAAGTTAGGATTATGACCGTGGCTATGCACAATGTTCCTCTCCTAACGGTGTTCCTCTCTCCGCCTGTGCACCAGTGACCTGAACACGAAGCGCACAAACTTCGCCCTGCCGCATTGTTCTTCGTCCCGGCCCATCGAGGCTGGCTGCTCCGTTTTTCTCTATAATTGCTGCTAATAAGCGTATTTTATTAGTCTTTCTTCTGATAATAACAGCTTCTTGCTCGGAGAAATCTAGAATCGGTTTATTACTCGCGAATTCCTGACAAATCGATCCTGGATAGATTTTTTATACGAATATTGGATAAATCTTGATGTTTCTTTATGTTATTTGATTTTTTTTACTCATTCATTTATTCACAATGGTACCTTTTTAAATTCGATATCTGATCTTTTTTTTTTATATTTAACACGTTAACACGTTGACTGCCATGGGGGCCACCGGTGACCGGCACTCGACTTGGCTACAGCGCCATGGGGGCCATCGGTGACCGGCGACGCGACCAATAATAGAATTCATAATTAGAGTAAATATCGATACTGATAAATTTTCAAATAATACCACTGTTACTATAATGGTTCGAAGAAATTAATGCCATACAGAACATGCAAAAGTAATTTTATCAATACAAAGAAAATATAGATATTATTTTTTTCAACATAATATACATTGTTTAATAAGAAATTCATGTTGGCGCCATGGGCAAACAACGTAAAATGCGCGCGGCAGTCAACGTGTTAAAAAACCTTCATGCAACTTTTTTTTGTCAGAGATAAATTCAATAGATTTATAGTTTCTATTAGAGCAAGGTACGATATATCTCTGTTTGACTGTTGTTCGGTTAATAGAGGCATGTAGTATAGCGAATTGATCGAAGAGATTAATACTTACATATTTACATATCTCACCTTCGACAGTCAAAGTAATTTACAAATACATATTATTTTTTTCAACATAACATACATCGCATAATGAGAAATTCATGTCGGCGCCATGGGCAAACCACGTAAAATGCGCGCGGCAGTCAACGTGTTAACACATTGCGTACGGCACTCTGCTCGCTCAACGCGCTTCCAGGCTCTGCACACTTTTGAACACTCCAAGAGAACTTTGTACAATGCATATGTTACGGTAAATGTGATTAATCCGGTGATTGTGTATAACTACCGGTTATTATATATAATCAATTATTATACAACAAGTAGTTTCATTTTATTTCTTGAAAATCTTCTTCGCGTAATATCAAGTAAGAAATTCAACTTATCACAGTTTACGTGACGAATAGAGTGAAATTACTCGTTGGTTATTAGGTTTAGGATTAATGAAGGCCAATACTTTTTTACTCAGGATTCGAAATTCTTCCATATATTGGTACCAAAAATATAGTATTCCGTTTGAAGAAACAAAGTCGACCTTCAAATTCATAAATGGTACACGCAGACATATTCATTTAACCGATTCGAGACCGATTGCACACCGTGTGTGCAATGGATTTCCGAGGCTATAAGACAGCCTGCACACCGTGTGTGCAATAACAGTAATGTGCAATTATCAGTTATTCTGAGTAAACTAGTCGTCGAAATAAGATTTTTCTGCAACTAATGAAATCTGTAAAGTACAGGAAACTGTGTACCAAAAAATCTAAAAATTATCTGAAGCCTTTCTTACATGAAAAATACTATGAATACGCATGCAGCGAACGCTTAAGATAATAAGTTTCGCTCCTGGGGACCGTGTTCGAAAAAAATCGTCGTCTCGAATGGGTTAATGCGCTGAAAACATATTTGATGACAAGTTTAATTCTGCAAAATATATTTCCACCGAAAGAATGAAACATTATAAAAAATGCAATATAGAACAAACGTAATTACTTAGGAACTGATGATGTGATGAAATATTGCGTGATAATATATCAATTTTTAGTCAGAACATCAAATGGCCTGAACGACAAGTCGGTCAAAAACGGCTTATCGCGGAACGTGTTCATAGTAGATTGTTTATTTGGATATTCATTGAATTTGGAGCTTTTCTTATAAAAGAAGGAGAATAATTGGTTTTAGTACCACTGTATTATCTTTGTAGTGTCGTAGTTTTAAGGACCTTTAGTTTATGAAGGGCAATAGAAAGCGTTAACGGACGAAGCCCAGACCCAACGGACGGACGATGGGTCGATGCGTGAGCAAGGTTATAGGAGTGCGAAGGAGGGAGAAAAAGGGACTTGCGAGGATTTTCCGTTATGGAAAAGAGAGTGGTGTGGAAAAGAACGTCGTGCAGGTTGGATTTCAGAGTAGAGGGTAGAGAGTGTTGGACAGAGCGTCGAGCAGGCGTGTTATTGTGTAGTTAGAGAATTGGTGTGAGACTGATTATACCTTCTGATCAAAAAGTATCCGGAATTTCACGTTTAAACGATCCATGGTTGAGATATCGATACAAAACTTTCTTTTCTATGTTGATACGTCTGTCAATTGTTTACATATCGCTTTTCAGCGCGATCTGTCGGATAGTTTTTGCGTTATAGCATTGTAAACAAGTCACTGTTTGATGTACTCTGCGAATTTCGCTATGTCGAATCTAGTTGAACAAAGAATCTGTCTGAAATTTTGTGTCGCTAATAAAATATCATGTGTGGAAGCATTAAAAATGTTAACGGAGCGTACGGAGACTCGACAATGCCGAAAACACAAGCGTACGAATGGTACGAAATGTTAAAAGATGGCCGTACTGTTGTCGATGATTTGCTACGTTCTGGTCGTCCATCAACCTCTCTGACCGTCGAAAACATCGACGAGGTTAGGAAAATTGTACTCTGAATTTCTTCCATCAGGTCAAACTGTTAATAAAAAATATTATTTAAGCGTGCTGAAACGTTTGAGGGAGAATGTTCGTCGCAAGAGGCCGGAATTGTGGAGAAACAACTCGTGGTTTCTTCACCATGACAACGCACCGGCTCGCGCATCTCGTCTTGTACGCGACTATTTAAACAAAAATAACGTTAATACCGTTCCGCAAGCTCCATATTCACCTGACATGGCACCGTGTGACTTCTTTCTGTTCCCACGAATCAAATTACCACTTCGTGGAAAGCATTTTCACACTACTGAAACGATAAAGGAGAATTGGCAGAAGGAGCTGAAGGCGATTCCAAAATCGGCGTACGAAAGATGTTTTGAAGAATGGAAGAGGCGCTGGCACATGTGTATAGCTTGCGATGGAGATTATTTTGAAGGAAATAAAATACAAATTGATGAATGATTGAACAGTTTTCGTTTTACTGACAAATTTCGGCTACTTTTTGATCGTAAGGTATATTAGGGGGACCGGAAAGTACTGTCGTTTTTGCGCGTGTCGATATTCGATTGCCATCTATCAGCTCATCGTGTACTTCAAAGTTGTGCCAAAGACATTTTAAGATCAGAGTGACTTGTTTACTCGTAAATAATTAAATCTTGAATTTTTTTTGCAACTTAGGATAAAATGGCCAGCCAAATACCAGAAGAGGTACACATTCGGCTTTGTATGCTTTTTGAGTTTCGCAGGGGTAGTAACGCAACAGTTGCTACTAAAAACATTTGCGATGTTTATCCAAGTGCGTTAGACGTTGGTAAAATTGAAGTTAATTGAAAAGTGTCCGGCGATTGTCAACAGAAAAGGCGTTATTCTGCAACACGATAATGCAAGACCGCACTGCGCAAAACGAACCCTGGAAAATATTAATGAATTAGGGTGGAAGGTATTGCTTCACCCACCATGCTCAGCCGATATCGCACCGTGGGATTTCCATTTATTCCGATCGCGACATTTTCTAAGCGGCAAAAAATTTGCAAATTTGGAACGATGTCAAAAATGCGTTCTCCAGATATTTTGCTCAAACGCCAATTGATTTTTGTCGATCCGGCATTGAAAATTTGCACAGTAGATGGCAAAAGATTGTCGATAACGAGGGTAATTACATGATTGATTAAAAATAAAAACTTGTTAAAAAATTGTCTGTTTGAATTTAATGTAAAAAAACGACATTACTTTCCGGTCCTCCTAATATTTATGCGCGTCATAGTCGCTCACCTAAACCTTATTCATAATAATTAAACTTTTACAAACTGTATATTTAACACGTTGACTGCCGTGGGGGTCACCGGTGACCGGCACTCGACTTGGCTACAGCGCCATGGGGGCCACCGGTGACCGGCGACGCGACTAATAGTAAAATACATAATTAGAGTAAATATCGATATTGATAAATTTTCAAACAATACCACCGTTACTATAATGTTTTGAAGAAATTAATGGCATAAAGGACGTGCAAAAATAATTTTATTCGTACAAGGAAAATATACATATTTGTTTTTATCATAATACACATCGCATAATAAGAAATTCGTGTTGGCGCCATGGGCAAACCAAGTAAAATGCGCGCGGCAGTCAACGTGTTAAATAAAAGCTCTATATCTTATAAATAGAAACTTTCCATAAAGTATAAAGAAAATAGGTGTTGAGGTTTGCAATTATTCCCGTAGAAAGGCTTCGTTCAGAATCCAATTCCGGAATCCGAAGACGGCGCCATTTTATCGTCGTGAAAATAAAGTCGTTGACGCTGTGACGCGTAACAGATAGAGTTACTCATCAGACAGCAGAAAAAGCTGCGTTAAAAAGTGTTGCATATTAGAACTTGGATGCGCGACAAGAATACGATAAGCCTGCCAATAAAAGTAGAAGAAACGACAATGGAATTAAAAGACACCGTTTTTTCTTCACTTCCATGTTATCCATCTTCCAAAGTCTACAGTTCAAATGGAAGAACAAGACTCCTCAGACAAGTCCTCTTAATTCCAGCATGTCACGAGATTAGAAAAGTCCGTAGACAACATGATCGTGCGTTCCCTCACGCAAGAACGTATATACCTGTCGTTTCTCCTTCGTTCCCCCCTTCGCTCGATTTGACGCGGACGAAGATGCACGACGATGAGGATCCCGACGTCGGTCCTTCGTCGCTCGAATTCCTCGCTTGTCGCGCGTCCGCCTAATTTGATCCTCTCGGTAAACGAACTCCGGTTGATCCGACTTTTTTTCCACGTCCAAAGACCGGCCTTTGGCTTCTTAGATTCGCCGATTAAGATAAAGTCGAGGCGAAAAGTCTAAGCGGAGTCTCGCGAGGGACACTTCTCTTTCGTCACGAGGAACGAGACTTGGCTGGGGTGAGTAACCGTATTTGGCGTGACTGTTCGACGTGGCTAAGCGAGAGGCTGTTAACAGGTTCGAGCTAATCCTCTCGTTCGAACAGAAACGCTAAGAAGAGAACACTTGTCCTGTGAGTAGGGCTGGATTCGAACGTGATTTTTAACTCTTTGTCTTGTTACTTGTTCAATATGTATGCATGTTAGCACTAGCTGTTGACTGCTTTAACCAATTGCTGTACTTTGACGAGTTTGACTCGCGATCACAATTTCGGGCCAAACGCGAATATCGCACGTTAATCCTCTTGTTTAAATAGAAACGCTGGGAAGAGAACATTTGTTCTGTGAGTAGGGTTGGATTCGAACGTGATTTTTAACTCTTTGTCTTGTTACTTGTTCAATATGTATGCATGTTAGCACTAGCTATTGACTGCTTTAACCAATTGCTGTACTTTGACGAGTTTGACTCGCGATCACAATTTCGGGCCAAACGCGAATATCGCACGTTAATCCTCTTGTTTAAATAGAAACGCTGGGAAGAGAACATTTGTTCTGTGAGTAGGGTTGGATTGGAACGTGATTTTTAACTCTTTGTCTTGTTACTTGTTCAATATGTATGCATGTTAGCACTAGCTATTGACTGCTTTAACCAATTGCTGTACTTTGACGAGTTTGACTCGCGATCACAATTTCGGGCCAAACGCGAATATCGCACGTTAATCCTCTTGTTTAAATAGAAACGCTGGGAAGAGAACATTTGTTCTGTGAGTAGGGTTGGATTGGAACGTGATTTTTAAATCTTTGTCTTATGATTTGTTCAATATCCATAAATGTTAGCACTAGCTATTGACTGGTTTAACCAATTGCCGTACTTTGGCAAGCCTGATTCGTGATCACAATTTCGAGCCAAACACAAATATCACGAGTGAGACTCTTGGTCACAGTTTTGAATCAAACATGAATATCACGAGTGAGACTCGTGGTCACAGTTTCGGGCCAAACACAAATATCAGGAGTGAAATTCGTGATCACAATTTCGGGCCAAACGCAAATATCATGAGTGAAACTCGTAGTCACAGTTTCGGACCAAACACAAATATCACGAGCGAAATTTGTGATCACAATTTCGAGCCAAACACAAATATGACGAGTGAAACTCGTGATCACAATTTCGGGCCAAACGCAAATATCATGAGTGAAACTCGTAGTCATAGTTTCGGACCAAACACAAATATCACGAGTGAGACTCCTGGTCACAGTTTTGAGTCAAACATGAATATCACGAGTGAAACTCGTGGTCACAGTTTCGGGCCAAACACAAATATCAGGAGTGAAATTCGTGATCACAATTTCGGGCCAAACGCAAATATCATGAGTGAAACTCGTAGTCACAGTTTCGGACCAAACACAAATATCAGGAGTGAAATTCGTGATCACAGTTTCGGGCCAAACGCAAATATCATGAGTGAAACTCGTAGTCACAGTTTCGGACCAAACACAAATATCACAAGCGAAATTTGTGAACACAATTTCGAGCCAAACACAAATATGACGAGCGAAATTCGTGATCACAGTTTCGGGCCAAACACAAATATCATGAGTGAAACTCGTAGTCACAGTTTCGGGCCAAACACAAATATCACGAGTGAGACTCTTGGTCACAGTTTTGAATCAAACATGAATATCACGAGTGAGACTCGTGGTCACAGTTTGGGGCCAAACACAAATATCATGAGTGAAACTCGTAGTCATAGTTTCGGACCAAACACAAATATCACAAGCGAAATTTGTGATCACAATTTCGAGCCAAACACAAATATGACGAGTGAAACTCGTGATCACAATTTCGGGCCAAACGCAAATATCATGAGTGAAACTCGTAGTCACAGTTTCGGGCCAAACACAAATATCACGAGTGAGACTCTTGGTCACAGTTTTGAATCAAACATGAATATCACGAGTGAGACTCGTGGTCACGGTTTCGGGCGCGCACCTATGTGTGTCGCGAGAATCAGGCCAGTGCATACGGGAATGCATGAATCCATCTCAAATTATTTATACTTTTTATTTATTTGTTTTATTTCGTTCTGACATCCAGAGATTCTAAACATATTGAAATTTACGAATATATTTTAATTTTCGCTAAAATTGCAATTTAAATAGGAAATGGTAACTAAATTTTACGCATGAAGGATACAGTCGTCATGACACAAAATACTGCCATTTCTCCATGATGGATATTGTCGTCAAACCCAGCTGACTGGTTAACCGTTCATTCAACTTTTACAATTATAAACATTCGAAGCATGACAGTCACTGATAACTACCGTGACGGTCAACGTGTTAATACTATGTCAAATGCCAAGCATTGAAATATTAGGCGGTCAATAAGTTCGTACGGTTTTTAACGATAGTTGTCTTCCAGCGCTTTGAAATGCAATTGAGTTCAGTTCAAATCTTAAAAACAAAAGGTGGCTTATTTCATGAACATTATTGAATAAAAATATTTCCTTTTTTTTTTTAAATGTCTATTAAAAAATTGCAGCACATTAAGTTAGATTTTGTGGTAGAACTGGGTTTCCTTACAGTAGGGGAATATTTTGTTTTAAGAACTGAAGTCTCAACAAATTTTCATCGATCACAGTTAAACAAAACGCGAGCAAAAATATAACAGTATATCAAAATATTTAATCTATATTCTTCTTTAAAAACACTAACCTCCGAATTCTTTCTGGAGTTAATCTACTTTCTTATTTTAGTTCGGCAGACCGGAGACTATTTCCAACTAGCAAGCATTCATATTTATTTAGTATTATTAATACTAGAACTGCGAGTCAGATTCAGAACTCTTGTCTCATCAGTTATTAACCCTGTTGTCTTTCTTACTTACAATTACACTAGACATTCGTATCCCTTAACTTTTATATTGTGTAATTTGTTAATCAGAAACTTCTTCGTAGGCAAAAATACAAATTAATAAAACGTAACTAACTTGGGTTAGCTCGATTTTAATTCTTACAAATATAGGCATAATATAATATGTTTCTAATACAAATCTAACGATATATTGTAAAGCAAACAATCCCTAACAAAATTAACTCGCGTGACACAGTAAAAAGGTTAAAAAAATTTATTTTCCGTTTTTAAATATTCTAGACTAACAAAATATACAATATCAAAGAAACATATTTAAAATCATAGCATTTCCGTAAAAGCAAACTTCATTTCGAGTCATATACACCCTCGCTCAAAAGTCTTAGGACACTGGCTGCTCTCAGTAAAACTTGTATTTTTGTATAAAACCTGAAACTTGAATTGCATTTACAGTTAAAATCAAATTAAAATTTTCAACGTACCAGTAGAGCATACTTTCTTCGTCTTACAAAGTATCAACCAATAAACTTAATCATTTCGTATCTTTCAATCAGGATAAATCTGGAACAAATATTACAACCGTTCTAAGATTTTCGAGCAAAAGCGTAGACCCGAAGTGTACAGCAGGGTTAACTCTTTGAGGCACAGGATTTCAGATAAAAAATAGACCCATGTTGCACAGGAATTTTATCGGGTTTTAAATGGAACGAAATTGGTATATTTTTATTAATAAAGGTATAACACCATGTAAAAACGTAACGAAATAGTAATAGTTAATTAAAATGTTAGCGCAATAAACCTTCCGTTCATAACAATTGGTCAACCGTTAATTGCGTCTTGAATGTTGCCAACACAAAAAATACATTTGTAACAATGTTTGAATACATTACCAACTGCTTTACATAAATAAGGCGAAGTATAAACCTATGCGCATGCAGCTAGTGCAAGATTTCGAGGTGGGACTAAAAATGTCCCACCATGCCGTGAAATACATGAAAAAGGTGGGACACTTTTAATCCCACCGTACCTCAAAGAGTTAAAGGGCGCTAAAGCTGATTCCCAGCTTTAACGGAAGAACTCAATCTCGCCACACTCGACGATGTCCAAATGATACACGAACTTTTCCATCGAAGTAATTCCGCTCATTACATCCACCACGCTCATCACTCGCTGATGATGATACCCTATCCGGTCGGCGAGAGGAGCACCGCAGATAGTTAGCCGCTTGTAACGACGACGGGGTGATAAATTTTCGCGTGTCGGCTAACAAGACCGCTCCGGAACAGGCCTCGAAAATTGCATAGCCTTTCTTAGAAATTCACCGCGGGTCCTTGCCGCGGTTTAGCCTATAGCCGACGTGTGGAGATCCAGACGAAACCACGTAGGCGTCTAGGGACAACGTCCTGGCTTTCAGGGTGCGTTCACCCGCTCGGCCGCTCACGAACCTTTCATCCGAAATCCTTGAAAGGGGGGCTTGGGGAGCAGCCGGTGACAAGGGTACAGGATCTCTCTGTGTAGATCGCGGGAATCATTGTGAGAAGAGGGCATCGCGCCCACGTTCGACAAACCGGACCTTCTTTCCTACACACGACTGTCCGTGACGGTCGCGTTTCTCATCCGACGCTGGCTACCTGCTCCTCTTCACAGGTTCCTCAGCTGACTAATAGCGAAATGATCCGCGACGGGCTGTTGACCACGTTTCATCTCGATAAACGATTGATAGTTGGTCGGTGTTGTAGCTGTTTCATTGGCCTTACGGGGTAATTGTGTGGAGGAAGGTTTTGATCGGGGAACGATTTGATAGGAGACTAATGTTTGAGTTGTTCACAGGCCGAATTATGCATTCGTGATTTCTCGCAGAAATTTTATAAATTAACCAGGATGACTTTGAGGACATTTTCCATGATTAACATCACAAATAAGTATAATAGATATCAATAATAAATTTTCTTTAGAGATATAAGAAGAGGAATTATTAAAAAAAAAAAAACTATGATTTAATATTGGAACTACCAGAGTGGTAAAAATTAGCCATTAGTAATTCTCGTAGAAATTTTATAAATTAATCACCATAACTTTGGGGATATTTTCCATGATTTACTGTGGCCAAATCGATGAACTCGATAAAACAGAAAATGGAGAAATGTGATGAAATAATATACATTGTTTTTCAAAATTTCCTTTAAAATAAAAATTGAAATGAACATTGTATAATGCATAAATACAGATTTAGCTTTGATGCGTTGAAAGACGTGTAGAATGAATAAGATAGAATAGGTTTGATGTAATTGTTATTAATATCACAATTTTTTGATGTCTGAGTTAACCGATTTGACAAGTAAAGAAAAAGGTAATAACATCAAAATCAGTCTTCAAATTATATTTTTCATCGCAGAAAAAGTTCATTATTTTACATTTTCTAAAACATTTTTCGCAAAAATGAAAAATAACTGTTCTCTTGCAATACATTATTATTTGTTATTGATTATTTGTTATTGTTAGCGATAGTTGTCTTCCAGTGCTTTGAAATGGAACTAAATTCAGTTCAAATATAAAAAACAAAAGGTTACTTAGCAGTTCAAATGGACAATACATTATTGAATAAAAATATTTCCTACTCTAATAAAACAAAATCGCTTTTTATTTACACGTTAAAACTCGCACGAACTTTTTGGCCAACCTAATAAAATCCAACTGAAACAATATAATGCAGCCCTATTGCATCAGATTATTCAAAACTATTAAAAGACCACGTTAATACAATTTAATATAATTACAATGTTTACAATATATCTAAATGTTCGAGAAACTGTGTTCTATTTTATTGGCCATTACTGTAAATGAACTGCCTGGTATCAGTACAGTGATTTAATAACAAAATTTAATAATACAATAACCAAAATAAAATTTAAAAAATTCATACACATAAGTATGTATCTTCCAAATCGCGTGGCTTTATAGAGAGATTTACCAATTGCAAATTGTTGCGATATATTAAAATACGACATATAAAGGTTCTGAAACAGAATGAAATAGTTTGATGCAGAAGCTAAAGTGAAATAGTCGGCACCAAGGATATAAAGACGGACCCACCAAATAAAAAAATGCTTTTTGTCGTGATGCTCGATATTTGATGTTCGATATTCTACGTTCAATCCTGTTTCGTTGATTGCAATATTGCGTTAATCATTACAATTATTATTAAGTCAATTATGTTGCATTCTTTTGTTTTAAATAAACTTTAAGTTCCACGTGCGTGGCGAGGATTAATGTTATAGACAATGTAACAAACAACGTCACTACATTGCGGATAATTATTGAAACACTTTTGTACTTCTATTAGGTAGCGGAGAAAGTTCGTACGGTTTTTTGCGAGAGATAAATTCAAATTTAATTTCTTGTAGTATTTTGCAGAAATGATATAATAATGGTAATATCGTTACAAGATTTTGTCCATTTAGTTGATGTACACTATCTCAATTCTTCATTCGTTTCAATATTCCATTATCTATCCAAAGTTTAAGATGGTAAGCGACATGTTAAAAATTCATGCTTTCGTATTTTATGAATTTAACTTCGGAAATGTCGCAAGAAATGCAGCAGAATGAATTTGTAGTGTTTGTAGAGATCTTTCTGTTATTAAATATACAGCATAACAAACTGGTTCAAGTTTATTCCAAGCTTGTAAAAATTGAAAACGATAACGAGATCAAAACAGCAGTTAATTTATTTTTCGCAATCAGAACTCGAGATTTTTTTTAATCAGAATTTTAATCGCAATCAGAACTCGAGATTTTTTTAATCAGAATTTTAATCGCAATCAGAACTCGAGTGTAAATTTAAAAAACATTGGAGAAGAGCTATTAATTATAATATTATTAATATTATTATTATATTATTATACAGGGTGTCCCAAAAAAATGTATACACAACTTAAATGATTATAACTCCACTTTTTATTCACATATAATTAATATTTAAACTACAACAGAGTCTACATAAAATGAACGCTTCCAATAGAATTTTAAAATAAATTTTCTTTTTTCAAAAGTTAATCTCGGTCCACTCGTTATGTCTAATTAATTACACCTTAAACAGAAAGAAAAATCAGAAAGTTATGACCCGTTAAACAATGTATACATTTTTCTGGAACTATTATTAATATTATTAATATAAATTAATAATGATTACTTTACTAAATAAAATTACATTTCACGAAAGTTCGGACTCCGTGAATTTTGTCCCACAAATCCACACGAACTTTTTCCAACGCCTAACATATGCCTTTCGCAAACCTTGCACGCTAACCGCGCGCAACTCTAAACGGTCCTCAATCTGGACAAGATTCCACTAGCTCTTTACTGCTGATCGCGCGCGCGAGGAACTGTGTCAGTGTTGCGTGGCTCGTTTTGCGACGGAACGTCGCGGATCTCATGCATTACGCATCGACAACCAAGAAGCTAACCCTGCCAACTCCGTGGTGCTTTCTCGAAGCCTAGGCCCAAGAGGAATTCCTCTTCGTCACAGCGTGTTCCCGCGCGCGCGTGCTCCTAGGCAAGCAAGACTGCTGCTCGCATATATGGACATGCAGGGCAAGGCGAGCGCGATGCGGCACGCGTCGGCATTCTGAATCGCGCCGATGTTTTCCGGTCTGCGCCTCCGCTGGTTCCGTTAGCCGCGTTATGCGATTGTGCTAATGGGTCAAATTGCGTCTGTCGCCTAACGAGCCGCGAGCACGTGGGTGGCGCGCAGGGCCTCGGAACGAAGACACGAGATCGTCGCAGATGGTGGCCTCGGTTAGCCTTTTAACCCTTTGCACTCGAAAAGGCGACTCTCGCGCACCATTTGGCTTAACCCTTTCGCGACGATACACCTGTACCGTGCTTGGCCACTTTTCGCAACAGCGCGACTGACCATACTTTGTCGTCTTTCGCGACGGTGCGCTAAGTAGCGATTCGGTTCATTTTATTTTTTGTAGGTATCTATAAGTTATTTGAATCTGATGCACTATAAACTCTGTTCGGTCGCATCACCGAACAATAAACCATCATAAACCAATTAAATCAGACCTACCATAAAACCCTAAACCGAACTCCTTAGCTTCGTCATTTTCACACCTTTTCCTTCCTTCCCGGGTTTTTCCTCCATGTACAGTTACCTCCAACTCCTTCTACCCTCACTTTCTCCCTCCATCACCTTTTTTCTCTATCGAATCAGCAACCTTTATTTTCAATTCCTTGTTGCCCTTTCCCTTCCAACTTCCACCAATCAGCAGTCAGCACCACATATTTTAGAATATAAATATCAGCATAACATCACATTACAATCATGATCGATATTACTGTTACTATCACACCAACATCGTAGAACACCATCAGCATAGTAAAACGAACCACGTAGAAACACCAAACACCAAGATACATTGAAACATCGCAAACATGTACAACTCAACATCAACTAAGCATTAAATAATATATAATTTATTTGAGTTTACTTCTTCAAACATCAATTTGAAACACCATCTCATTGAACTAGCCCTCCCAGTATTAAGTTAGTGGGAGCGCAACGATAATCGTCGCAACGGTGAAGCAGCTGCTTTGGATCGCGACACAGATTATCGTACAAACTCATAAAAAATAAATGCAGTTTTTCGTATCAAGAAATTTTTAGCAAAACAATTTTGTGTTGCCTTTATTCGCATGGAAGACTCTTACTGGGAAAAATTCTTTATTTCTCTAACAATAAAATTTGTGCCCTATATTGTTAGCGACAGTCTCTGTGAATCAACAACTGACTGCCGTATCTAGACAGCGTCAACAGTTCTAAACTAATAAATGACTGCCGTGTATAAACGGCGTCAGCCTCTGTGGGCCAAAAAGTGGCTACCGTATGTAGACAGCGTCAGCTTCTGTGATGCACCAAGTGACTGCCGTATATAGACGGCATCCGTCGCAAAAGGGTTATCACTTTATCGACCGCTAGCCTATTAACCCTTTGACTACGGCAGATTTTAAGACGCGCCAGCCGTACCACACGGGTAAGAATTCATTTACAATGTCACTTTCGTCTAACTGAAATGAGATCTATCGGAATAATGATAGATAAAATATTCAAAGCGCTTATATGTGTCCTCGGTGTCGGAAAAGCAAACTGTGTTGAGCGCTTATGTGCGCCCTACGTGTCAGAAAAGCAAACTGTGTTGAGCGCTTATATGCGCTCTCCGTGTCACAGAAGCAAAATTTCTGAGCGCGTATATGCGCCCACAGTAGCCAAGGGGTTAATCCTCTATAGCCCAAATTTTGTCTGCTTATTGAAAAAAAAAATTACGATTGATCACAGTTTTTCACTTTGATTTGAAAATGTTTTAACTAATAATTACTGTAGATGAATCGTGGTGTCACTACAGCAATACAGTAATCAAATTTAATAGTAATTTTCTAAAACATAGATACATCACTTTGTAACTTTTAAGTCACACGGTCCCATAGAGGGTTAAAGCAGGCTATATGTAATTTAGAATATATATAAATCATACTTCACGATATATTAAAGTATTTGTTTCTTTTTTTAATCAAAGAATACTAATATTGCAAATGGACGGTCTTACACGCATGAAAATTCGGGTTAGAGCGTCCACCTGTTACAAATACAACAAAATGTAGCTTATATAAATTATAATACAAGAGAAAATTAGTTGACATGTTGCTTTTTTTTTAATTTTCCACGCAAATCACAAATGTTCTCATACTTAGAGCATATATTATGAAACTAATGTTCGCAGCTTTCATATTTAACCCAATCCTAAACTAATAATTACTGTAGATGAATCGTGGTGTCACTAGGATAATACAGTAATCAAATTTAATAGTGCAGTGATAACTAAAGAAAATTAATTTTTTAAAATATAGATGCATCAGTTTGTAACTTTTAAGTCACACGGTCCCATAGAGGGTTAATCGGCTTTTCGATTGCCAATGTTTATCGACCGCTAGCTTATTAATCGGCTTTTCGATTGCCGATGCTTGTCAACCGATAGCCTATTAATCGGCTTTTAGCTATCGATGGTTTTCGTTTCTTTACTGTTTTGTTAGTAGTTGTATACTAACCGCTCCATATCCTTATGATTTATAATATTTTTTACCCTTTACAATGGATAAAGAGCGTGGAGATGAAGAGTTTTGCTTAGATAGTTTGTCAGACCATAGCATTCCTTTGAAACAAACGGAGTAAGCACAACACAATGAATAGCGAAAATTTAGTTCGTACTGGGAGCAGATGCGCGCGCGACTAAGCCAGTCCTTACTGAGTGGCAGCCTCAATCACGACCGGTCGATAAAGTGTTAATATGTTAACATATCTTGGGCGGGCACTTTGCCGCCAAAGTCAAACGAATTCATAGGAATTCATTCTTGCAACGCACCTTTTGTATTTTTGCAACATATGTCTATCTGATCTTATCGTAAAAACATCAAAAAAACCCATCGATAACAATAATCCATCAATAATCCGTGAAAAACGACTTTAGTCACTTTACGCGCAAGATGTGTTATCCCTTCGCACTTCACGCGATTCTTTATCACCGAAGAAAAGAAGTTTTATTTTGAACTGAAAAAGTTACTACTGCTCGTGAAAGTACTTGTTTTTATTCATTTTACAAATATCCTTCCTCTCGCAAACGAAACATAAATGTTTAATTTTGTAAATCATCATCGTGCGCTATCTTTAGAAATTAAGCGTAATCGTGTTGAAAACAGAATGTCTCTGTGGCGGAGCCAAAGGAGCACGAAGGGCTAACACTAGAAGTACTGACGATTAACCATTTACGCTGGAAAAACGTGTCACGTCGAGACGTTTATGTTTGAAAGTCGCAAATGACGTGCTGTACACGTCTGTAGATAGTTGTTGCGGAAATGAAAATAACGTGCGCGAGGCACGTCGACTGTGATCGTTTGACACATTTTGGCATAAAAAATATAGTATTCCGTTTAAAAAAACAAAGTCAACCTTCAAATCTCCGAAACGCTTCCACCTATAAAAAAAATTAATACGCTACATAATGTACCCCTTCAAAAGATGCAACTTTTGTATGCAAAACTTTTTCGTGCAACGCATACTTTGCAAATTAAAGAGACAAGTTGCGTGGACCACCCTGTATATGTCTGCGTGTACCATTTTCGGTCTACTCTTTTATTACATTTTTTTTAGTTTTTTAAAACATAATTTCTTAAAACAATTATTATTTCTTTATTATTTCTTAAATAATTCAAATGTTTCCAAACTTCTTTGCGATAGTGTATATCACCAACGAAAATAAATAAATCGTAAAGTTGTCATAAATTAAACTATATAAATGCATCGTTAAACATTTTTTAAAATTTAACTAATCAAAATTCCGGTCCGCTATCATTATTACGTTTCTGCTCTCTACAAACTGAATTGGAGTCAAAGAAACTTCTTTATTCCAAGGTCGTCTCTTGAATAAGCCATCCCTTATTCACAGCAGGCAACGCAATCTTGCTCGAGTACTGGAAATTTCTTTTTCCACTTCTAAAACGGATCTTCGGTTCTACCGTTCGACCAATTCCAAGGGGAGAGCCTGAGCTTCGTGCATCAAGATCGGATCGATTCTCAAGAACGAGAAAGTAATGGCCCATGAAAATTCACGAGCCACGCTGCACGGAGAGATAGGCTGCGTGGTAAGTGGCTAATCGTGATCATGAATAAACATTATCGTGGAAATTGTGACATCTCCGCGACGATTCTTGCGGTTACCTCATCCTGGTTGGCCTCTCCTTTCGTCCTCCTTTGCTATTATCTTAGAACGCCTCGAGGTAGGCTAATTAATTCGAGGCCGAGTGTCAATAATTAAGCCACGATTGTGATGTAGGAGTATCGTGAAATAATTGTTTTTTTTTTATTTACAATGATTTTTTTAAAAGTTATGTGGTAATCGTGTTTTGTTTAAAGAATAAAGATTACACAAATATTTTAAGTTATTTTAGAACCAAGTACGGTTTTGACATGAATTTTGTTTGCTTAGAAAAATTTGCTCAGAAAAGAATTACAATTAATTACAATTTCTCAGTTTGATTTGAAAATTTTTGGATATTTTGAAAATAATTGCTATCAATTGTCTCTGATATCAATACAGTGGTATAGTAATAAAATTTAATATTACGACAAGTAAATAAAATAAAACTTTTTAAATATAGATTCAAAAGTATGTTACGAAATTTTCTCAGGTTTTTTTACTGTTGGTAATTTCTATAATAAATAAATCCATTTGATTTGAAAATTTTTGGATATTTTGGAAATAATTGCTATAAATTGACTCTGATATCAATACAGTGGTATAGTAATAAAATTTAATATTACAACGACAAGTAAATAAAATAAAACTTTTTAAATATAGATTCAAAAGTATGTTACGAAATTTTCTCAGGTTTTTTTTACTGTTGGTAATTTCTATAATAAACAAATCCATAAGAAAGTAATTAATTATTTTTAGTCAGTAGCTTGTCATTAATTTGCATTCATGTATTATTACAAATCAACCACTGTCCGGATACTTGTGAGCGGTAGTGTGTTATTAAATGAGATACTTACTCTTAAAAATTTCTTAAGTTCACTCATAAGTCAGAAAGTAGAAGCATTAATCTTAAGTATTAATAAACCTTAATTACTAGAAATACTTTATCACAGATCTTTCAACATAAAACTCTAATTTTTAAAAGCATTACCATGAGTCAGTTCCATATTAATTACCAGACCCTTCGAATATTAATAATTGCATCTATGCTCGCTATAAATCAAATCTTATCATAGAACTTTCCGATCAAGGCTCTTATAGTTGAATTCCTTCACGAATTCTGCAACCCAGTCCAAGCTTGTTAAATATTACTATAAATAGCGATCACTCCCGCAACTACTTCGAACGTGATCTCATTACACAAGTTCTAATATGAAATTCAGCATTTTTAGAAGTGCTAACGAGTTCCACAATTAACTTGAAACTTTTCAAATTTTAGATTGGCCAAAAAGTTGGTATAGGTTTTAACATGTAAACGAAAAGCAATTTTTTTTCTTTCTTTTTAAGGAAATATTGATATTTAGTAATGTATTTTCCATTTGAGAAAATTGATTGAAAGAAATTTTAAGATTTGAATTGAATTTAGTTGCATTTCAAAGCTCGGAAAGACAATTTTTTGTTTTTTAAGACAATTAAATTTAGAAGTTACATACTCGTGTATCTATATTTTAAAAATGTTGTTTTAGTTACTTAAGATTTTATTATTCAATTTCATTGCTATTTATAGCAATTATTGGTTCAAAGATTTTCAAATCTAATTGATCAGGTGTAATTAATTCTAATTTTTTCTCGATAAGCAAACGAAATTTCATATAAGTATTTTTAACACTTTCCTCCCTTCCAAATTTTTAAACACCTTCATATTATTTACTTAAATCATTTTTCGTGTTCAACACTCTCAAAATACCATTGGTCGAATATAAATTAAAAATTGAGAGCAACCACAGAGGAAACTCGTGAAAACGAACGTAGTGTTTTATACTCATGTTTGTCATAGATACACCT
>SMSQ01012159.1:0-33641 GCA_019453375.1 Ctenoplectra terminalis | reverse complement strand
GTAAGGTACTAAAATTAATTTAATACGAATTTATGAACGTAAATATGTTACCGGTTATAAACATATGAACTTTTTACTGAATTATTAACAGTATTTTAAGGTAGCTTATTAAATGTGAATTAGATGGAATAAAACGTCGAACGTGACTCGAATCGCAGAGTTAATGATATTTTTTTTTAAATATAATTCTCTTTTCCTATATATTCTAGTTTATTTGAAAAGTGTAAAATTAACGTTAATTTAAAATTAACACGATTAATTAAGATAATTGTATTAGGTTGTCCCGAAAGTTTCTTTCGTCATCTTCACGAAGTAGCTTCGTCTGACAATGTTAACGTAAACATCGGGCCCTATTTGTTAAACGAGAGATAAAGGAGGGTAATAAAGAAAAAATCCTATGTAAAATAATAATATGCTGTAAAACATAAAATATTATGTATCCGTTACTTATGAATAAAATGAAAGAAACTTTTGGGACAACCTAATATATGAGCTAGCTGGAATAAAATGTGGATCTTAACACTAGAACTACGAAAGTGGTCAAAATGACCCATTAATCATTTTTTACAGAAATTTTATAAATCAACTAAAGAATCTCAGTGGCGATTTTCCGTGATTTTCTGTTAAAAATACAGATAAAGCTTTGTTTAGCTTGCGTTATGAATTTTTTTATGTATCTTTCACTATGATTTTTTTCGGTAGAAATATGTATGTTTCGATCGTCGGTAGTTCTGGTAAAATTATTAGCTCAACATTAAAGCTACCAAAGCGTTCAAATGACCGGTTAGTAATTTCTTACTCAAATTTTATAAATTATTAACGCTGCACTTTTCAGAATTTTTTTGTGATTTACCGTAAAATATATGGTAAAAGATTTGTTATATTTAAATATTTTTTATTGTTATACTTTATTATTATATATTTAAATATTGTTATATATAGATTTAAATATTTTTCCAAGTATCTATTATTCTAATTTCTTAGATACAAATAGGTATAATTTAATCATCGGTAGGTTTTGTGTTAAAAGTATCCTCTAATAATCGATGATGTACAAAATTCATTAACTGTCAATGTTCGTTCAACTTTTACAATTAATATTCAAAATTTTTTAAATAATATTATAAATTTTAACCCTCTATAGCCCTCTATACAATAAAACCTGTATTGATCTGTACACGAATAATTGGTCTTTATAGCAACGTAGTGAAAGGGTTAACGTTTCAATTCTATAATTTTTCAATTCAATAAAAATAATGCAACATAACAAATATGGATACTTAACACATTGATGGCCGCTGTCGCGTGCGTGTGACTTTGTACAGCTATTTTCTGGAAATGGTTTTTTGTCGTCATTTCAATGTTTGTATACCAACACATACCGATGCTATTTTTAAAGAAATATTAAAAATAGTGTAACAGTGATCTTAACGCTTTTTTTAGTAACCCTTTGCGCTCGAGCGGTGTCTCTCAGGCACCACTGGATATGATGCGGTAAATCGACATAAGAAGACCAAAATTCCAAAATAAATCCACAGTTGCATATCGCAGAGGTAATACTTTGGTTGTTGCATGAAAGGACAAGAGGATTGTGACGGCTTTGACCACTTGGAATAATGTGGGAACAACTCCCATGAAAAGGATTTTACGAGGGGGTGTTGAAGTTATTGTAAAAAAGCCCAATGTTATTGTCAATTATATCAAATATATGAGCGATGTTGATCGGGCGGACCCATTGGCCTCGACGTACTGTTTTTTGAGAAAATCCATAAAATGGTGGCGAAAGCTATTTTTTGGGGGTTTAGANAGAAAATTGTAGACTATAAGCATATGGAAAAAGATGCATGGTTCCATATAAAAAATATTGATAACTTTAGACTTTCATAAAAAAACTAAGCTCGTGAAAAGATTTTCTTTTATCGTTCGATGGTCCCTTTAAAATAATGTAACTTGGTCACAGAGTCTTTTCATACAGCCATAAATAACAGAGATATTTAAGTATTTTTACTTAAACCTCCCATTCTATATACAGCTATTTCAATTTGCGTAACTTCCTAGCTTTAGTTTTAATTCTAACCGCTATTAATACCTTAATCTTATTCTATACTGAAACGGTAACATTTAGAGTGACACAGTATGCCCTCAACTTTCGCACATAATTGGTTCCTGAAAGTGTGTGCGAATGTTGAATGTTCGAAAGTAGAGGGATGTAAAAAAAATGCTCCAAAAATTGTGTTTCAAAGTATTTATCTATCAATACGTATACATAATGAAGTTAAAGAATCGTGTTTCCTTTATAAAGTTGTCAAGAGTTAGTTGAATACCACCCATTTTTTTCTTTTCTTGATAAAGATTTCTATAACATGCTGTGTCTTTCTCAATTGTCCTACGTACTCGAGATATACGTTCTCTATTGAGATCACATTCACCATTTTCAGAACGTTTAATTATTAGGTTGAAAACTATGAAACGGGTGTTTTTTGTCTAGTCTGTGTTCAGCTGTGTTCAATTTTTTGACTTTATTTATTGCACGCAAATGTTTTAACACAGCTGTACGACTAGTTCTTAGTTCAGACCCAAGTGTTGGACTAGTTGTGCGTGGATCGGATTCCACAGTCGTTTTTAATTCCTGGTTATCAATATGGGCCGGTGGTCTTCCTCGAGGCTCGTTCACGATACTCAAATTGCCAGAACGAAATTTTTCGAACCAATATCGAGCATTTTTTTCATCGGTGGATCCATCTCCGAATGCCTGATTAATATTTCTCGAAGCTTGAGCCGCGGTATGATTTAATTTAAACTCGTACAAGAAGAGTAGATGTAAATCGCGTTGTTTCCATCCGGTTTAAGATAAAAATAAAATAAAAATGGGATACAAAGACGAAAAAATTTTACAAAATGAGTAAGAAGAATACTTTTAAGCTTTATAAATAAAAATATTGAGCGCGCGTTACAATGTATCTTTCTCAGTCGCAGCTCAACACAGACTAAACAAAAAACGCCCGTTTCATAGTTTCCAACCTAATATTTCCATCTTTGTCTCGATCGTATGAAGTTTATGAGTCCTTAATTTCTTTTTGTTCGTATCAACACTGCAGTTTTTCCGTTTCTGACTCATGTTTATCAATTTATAAGGGCGAAATATTTAAACTTAAACAAATAAATTAGCAAAACACACAACACGTTAACGCACGCCCTAATGCAAGACTGAAACTGTTTTGTTCTCTTGATCCGAACAACATTGTAATCCGATGGCTAGTCTGATATTCCCTGAGAGGGGACATCAGATCGCAGAGGATTAAAGAGTTGAATATTTAAAAATGTGCGAAAGTGGAATGTCCGAAAGTCGAGGGCTGCCTGTACTGTGATAGTAATTTAAAAACATTTAGTCACAAGGTAGTTGAGAATTTAACACTAGATTTACGGAATCCGTCAATTTGACGCAACTCAGATTTCGATGCTTAAATTTAACAATCATGCATGCGTAAAATGTAAACTCAAAATAAAATTTACATATAAAAAATATACTAGATAAACCTCTGCTAATAGAAATCCATTTATTCAAAATAAATTGAACTAATGATACTATAAAAAATTTGTATTTCAATGTACCAATCGAAATGATCCAATGGATGCCGGTAAACTTAGTGTTAAGAAGAAAATTGTAAAGGCCTAAAATGGTAAAAGGGGGACGCGTAGGGCCCCAAGACCCTGGACAAAAAAAAAGCATCGGATGTTAGGTCTATTTTGTACCTCTGTGGTTACAGACAGGTTGAATCGTCGATAACGTAGATTTTTATAAATTTTTTCATAATAATTTATGCACAGCGATTATCGAGGAAGCCAGTTAATCTTATTATTTATTACTGTAATTAAGTATTCCGTTTTCGTTTTTGTTGATCTTCCCGGCTCTACGACCGGAGCGACGAGTGTAGTGTTTGACCGTGATATGTGAGCTTTATCGTAAAAATAATAAAAGTTTTTGTTACTGTTGCTTTTTTTCATGATTAATATGTTAATCCTCTATGAACGGAAGTTTGTTTTCTTGCGAGAATACAAAATTATACGTGATTACAGTTTTTTTTTACTGGAATCTAAGAATAATGTAGCGATATACAGGGTGTTTCACGCAACGAGGTCAGGCATAGCGTTAAAATGTTAAAAAATAGGAAAATATTAAATGGTTTCGGGTCATGTATCTGTTTTCTCCGAATGTGGAGGCGTTTCGAAGATTCCACGGTCAATTAAATTTTTTTTAAACGGAATCATGCATTTTTTTTATACACCATTTGATGTATTTTTTTTAATTCTCTACAAAAAAGTAGCAAGGTACTTACTTTAGTTTAAAGTACCTAAGTAAGGTAACTATTAACTAGGTAATTTAAGTAAGGTACTAAAATTAATTTAATACGAATTTATGAACGTAAATATGTTACCGGTTATAAACATATGAACTTTTTACTGAATTATTAACAGTATTTTAAGGTAGCTTATTAAATGTGAATTAGATGGAATAAAACGTCGAACGTGACTCGAATCGCAGAGTTAATGATATTTTTTTTTAAATATAATTCTCTTTTCCTATATATTCTAGTTTATTTGAAAAGTGTAAAATTAACGTTAATTTAAAATTAACACGATTAATTAAGATAATTGTATTAGGTTGTCCCGAAAGTTTCTTTCGTCATCTTCACGAAGTAGCTTCGTCTGACAATGTTAACGTAAACATCGGGCCCTATTTGTTAAACGAGAGATAAAGGAGGGTAATAAAGAAAAAATCCTATGTAAAATAATAATATGCTGTAAAACATAAAATATTATGTATCCGTTACTTATGAATAAAATGAAAGAAACTTTTGGGACAACCTAATATATGAGCTAGCTGGAATAAAATGTGGATCTTAACACTAGAACTACGAAAGTGGTCAAAATGACCCATTAATCATTTTTTACAGAAATTTTATAAATCAACTAAAGAATCTCAGTGGCGATTTTCCGTGATTTTCTGTTAAAAATACAGATAAAGCTTTGTTTAGCTTGCGTTATGAATTTTTTTATGTATCTTTCACTATGATTTTTTTCGGTAGAAATATGTATGTTTCGATCGTCGGTAGTTCTGGTAAAATTATTAGCTCAACATTAAAGCTACCAAAGCGTTCAAATGACCGGTTAGTAATTTCTTACTCAAATTTTATAAATTATTAACGCTGCACTTTTCAGAATTTTTTTGTGATTTTCCGTAAAATATATGGTAAAAGATTTGTTATATTTAAATATTTTTTATTGTTATACTTTATTATTATATATTTAAATATTGTTATATATAGATTTAAATATTTTTCCAAGTATCTATTATTCTAATTTCTTAGATACAAATAGGTATAATTTAATCATCGGTAGGTTTTGTGTTAAAAGTATCCTCTAATAATCGATGATGTACAAAATTCATTAACTGTCAATGTTCGTTCAACTTTTACAATTAATATTCAAAATTTTTTAAATAATATTATAAATTTTAACCCTCTATAGCCCTCTATACAATAAAACCTGTATTGATCTGTACACGAATAATTGGTCTTTATAGCAACGTAGTGAAAGGGTTAACGTTTCAATTCTATAATTTTTCAATTCAATAAAAATAATGCAACATAACAAATATGGATACTTAACACATTGATGGCCGCTGTCGCGTGCGTGTGACTTTGTACAGCTATTTTCTGGAAATGGTTTTTTGTCGTCATTTCAATGTTTGTATACCAACACATACCGATGCTATTTTTAAAGAAATATTAAAAATAGTGTAACAGTGATCTTAACGCTTTTTTTAGTAACCCTTTGCGCTCGAGCGGTGTCTCTCAGGCACCACTGGATATGATGCGGTAAATCGACATAAGAAGACCAAAATTCCAAAATAAATCCACAGTTGCATATCGCAGAGGTAATACTTTGGTTGTTGCATGAAAGGACAAGAGGATTGTGACGGCTTTGACCACTTGGAATAATGTGGGAACAACTCCCATGAAAAGGATTTTACGAGGGGGTGTTGAAGTTATTGTAAAAAAGCCCAATGTTATTGTCAATTATATCAAATATATGAGCGATGTTGATCGGGCGGACCCATTGGCCTCGACGTACTGTTTTTTGAGAAAATCCATAAAATGGTGGCGAAAGCTATTTTTTGGGGGTTTAGAGATCTGTTCTATCAATTCATATATTCTCTATAAATCAGCAAATAAGCAATACGAAGCAAAAATATAGAACGTAATGGTTAACAAATATCCTTCATTGAACTATGAAGATATGTATAATGTTAAAATATACAAGTGTAAAGTGTTTTATTGTGTCTGAAATCATTTTAACACTTTATCGACCACTCGTTGTTGAGGCTGCCGTTCAGTTAGTACCGGCTTAGTCGCGCCTGGATTTGTTCCTAGTACCGGCTAAATTTTCTCTATTCATTGTGTTGTACTTATTCCTTTTGTTTCAAAGGAATGTAATTTTATTGATATTTATACTTTATTTTGCATTTATTTTATATAATAAAGGGCCTTATAAACTAATATTCATGAAATATATTCAAGGTAAGCGTTGGCAATGGAAAAGCCGATTAATCGGCTAGCGGTCGATAAAGTGTTAAGTTAATTGTAAAGAACTCATGAAATAAGCGGAGCGGCTAACTGCTCTCGAGTTGCTGGTTCGCCCGAGCGAAAAGGGCTGGGAGCACGAAGGGTTAATAATTATGCTAGGAACGATTGTGTAAATATTGTCGGCGCTAATCTAAAGGCGATGCGAAAAATGTGCGGCCGTCAAAGTGTTTAAGTGTGCAACTTTCAAGTCTCGAAGTGCTACAGAGGGTTAATTACAGTCTTCGCAACGAACGATCTCAACGCGTTCGTCGTTTAGCAACTATGTACTATGCAACGTGTGCGAATTGTATGTAGATCGCAACTGGATAAACGTTTATTTTGTCGGAGAAAAAAAAAAGAAAGGAGAAATAGAACAACGACGGTAGAGTAGGCGACGTTGTCGCGTGGACTCGTTCATAAATCATTCATGAGTTCTCACATTGTCGTATCGTACCGCGATGCCTTCTTCTAGCTGTGCACGATTTCAAATTGGATTACACAGGTGCGATATGTCTGTAGTTGACGGGTGTGCACGTGTCGTACACGCAACGAGCTCGAGTCACCGGCCTGATTTCTAGACATACGAATTAACGTGTGACTAAGCGTTAGATGGTGTCTCGATGAGCGACAACTAACCGACGATGGGCATCGAACTGTACCTAACGCGTTCTTGGATAGTAAGAATATTAACACATTGAGGACGGGTGGCGAGATTTATCGTGTTTTGTATTTCAGATCTTGAAAAGGTGAGAATAGGAAACGACTATCGAAATGATCCAATGGATGCCGGTAAACTTAGTGTTAAGAAGAAAATTGTAAAGGCCTAAAATGGTAAAAGGGGGACGCGTAGGGCCCCAAGACCCTGGACAAAAAAAAAGCATCGGATGTTAGGTCTATTTTGTACCTCTGTGGTTACAGACAGGTTGAATCGTCGATAACGTAGATTTTTATAAATTTTTTCATAATAATTTATGCACAGCGATTATCGAGGAAGCCAGTTAATCTTATTATTTATTACTGTAATTAAGTATTCCGTTTTCGTTTTTGTTGATCTTCCCGGCTCTACGACCGGAGCGACGAGTGTAGTGTTTGACCGTGATATGTGAGCTTTATCGTAAAAATAATAAAAGTTTTTGTTACTGTTGCTTTTTTTCATGATTAATATGTTAATCCTCTATGAACGGAAGTTTGTTTTCTTGCGAGAATACAAAATTATACGTGATTACAATTTTTTTTTACTGGAATCTAAGAATAATGTAGCGATATACAGGGTGTTTCACGCAACGAGGTCAGGCATAGCGTTAAAATGTTAAAAAATAGGAAAATATTAAATGGTTTCGGGTCATGTATCTGTTTTCTCCGAATGTGGAGGCGTTTCGAAGATTCCACGGTCAATTAAATTTTTTTTAAACGGAATCATGCATTTTTTTTATACACCATTTGATGTATTTTTTTTAATTCTCTACAAAAAAGTAGCAAGGTACTTACTTTAGTTTAAAGTACCTAAGTAAGGTAACTATTAACTAGGTAATTTAAGTAAGGTACTAAAATTAATTTAATACGAATTTATGAACGTAAATATGTTACCGGTTATAAACATATGAACTTTTTACTGAATTATTAACAGTATTTTAAGGTAGCTTATTAAATGTGAATTAGATGGAATAAAACGTCGAACGTGACTCGAATCGCAGAGTTAATGATATTTTTTTTTAAATATAATTCTCTTTTCCTATATATTCTAGTTTATTTGAAAAGTGTAAAATTAACGTTAATTTAAAATTAACACGATTAATTAAGATAATTGTATTAGGTTGTCCCGAAAGTTTCTTTCGTCATCTTCACGAAGTAGCTTCGTCTGACAATGTTAACGTAAACATCGGGCCCTATTTGTTAAACGAGAGATAAAGGAGGGTAATAAAGAAAAAATCCTATGTAAAATAATAATATGCTGTAAAACATAAAATATTATGTATCCGTTACTTATGAATAAAATGAAAGAAACTTTTGGGACAACCTAATATATGAGCTAGCTGGAATAAAATGTGGATCTTAACACTAGAACTACGAAAGTGGTCAAAATGACCCATTAATCATTTTTTACAGAAATTTTATAAATCAACTAAAGAATCTCAGTGGCGATTTTCCGTGATTTTCTGTTAAAAATACAGATAAAGCTTTGTTTAGCTTGCGTTATGAATTTTTTTATGTATCTTTCACTATGATTTTTTTCGGTAGAAATATGTATGTTTCGATCGTCGGTAGTTCTGGTAAAATTATTAGCTCAACATTAAAGCTACCAAAGCGTTCAAATGACCGGTTAGTAATTTCTTACTCAAATTTTATAAATTATTAACGCTGCACTTTTCAGAATTTTTTTGTGATTTTCCGTAAAATATATGGTAAAAGATTTGTTATATTTAAATATTTTTTATTGTTATACTTTATTATTATATATTTAAATATTGTTATATATAGATTTAAATATTTTTCCAAGTATCTATTATTCTAATTTCTTAGATACAAATAGGTATAATTTAATCATCGGTAGGTTTTGTGTTAAAAGTATCCTCTAATAATCGATGATGTACAAAATTCATTAACTGTCAATGTTCGTTCAACTTTTACAATTAATATTCAAAATTTTTTAAATAATATTATAAATTTTAACCCTCTATAGCCCTCTATATAATAAAACCTGTATTGATCTGTACACGAATAATTGGTCTTTATAGCAACGTAGTGAAAGGGTTAACGTTTCAATTCTATAATTTTTCAATTCAATAAAAATAATGCAACATAACAAATATGGATACTTAACACATTGATGGCCGCTGTCACGTGCGTGTAACTTTGTACAGCTATTTTCTGGAAATGGTTTTTTGTCGTCATTTCAATGTTTGTATACCAATACATACCGATGCTATTTTTAAAGAAATATTAAAAATAGTGTAACAGTGATCTTAACGCTTTTTTTAGTAACCCTTTGCGCTCGAGCGGTGTCTCTCAGGCACCACTGGATATGATGCGGTAAATCGACATAAGAAGACCAAAATTCCAAAATAAATCCACAGTTGCATATCGCAGAGGTAATACTTTGGTTGTTGCATGAAAGGACAAGAGGATTGTGACGGCTTTGACCACTTGGAATAATGTGGGAACAACTCCCATGAAAAGGATTTTACGAGGGGGTGTTGAAGTTATTGTAAAAAAGCCCAATGTTATTGTCAATTATATCAAATATATGAGCGATGTTGATCGGGCGGACCCATTGGCCTCGACGTACTGTTTTTTGAGAAAATCCATAAAATGGTGGCGAAAGCTATTTTTTGGGGGTTTAGAGATCTGTTCTATCAATTCATATATTCTCTATAAATCAGCAAATAAGCAATACGAAGCAAAAATATAGAACGTAATGGTTAACAAATATCCTTCATTGAACTATGAAGATATGTATAATGTTAAAATATACAAGTGTAAAGTGTTTTATTGTGTCTGAAATCATTTTAACACTTTATCGACCACTCGTTGTTGAGGCTGCCGTTCAGTTAGTACCGGCTTAGTCGCGCCTGGATTTGTTCCTAGTACCGGCTAAATTTTCTCTATTCATTGTGTTGTACTTATTCCTTTTGTTTCAAAGGAATGTAATTTTATTGATATTTATACTTTATTTTGCATTTATTTTATATAATAAAGGGCCTTATAAACTAATATTCATGAAATATATTCAAGGTAAGCGTTGGCAATGGAAAAGCCGATTAATCGGCTAGCGGTCGATAAAGTGTTAAGTTAATTGTAAAGAACTCATGAAATAAGCGGAGCGGCTAACTGCTCTCGAGTTGCTGGTTCGCCCGAGCGAAAAGGGCTTGGAGCAGAAAGGGTTAATAATTATGCTAGGAACGATTGTGTAAATATTGTCGGCGCTAATCTAAAGGCGATGCGAAAAATGTGCGGCCGTCAAAGTGTTTAAGTGTGCAACTTTCAAGTCTCGAAGTGCTACAGAGGGTTAATTACAGTCTTCGCAACGAACGATCTCAACGCGTTCGTCGTTTAGCAACTATGTACTATGCAACGTGTGCGAATTGTATGTAGATCGCAACTGGATAAACGTTTATTTTGTCGGAGAAAAAAAAAAGAAAGGAGAAATAGAACAACGACGGTAGAGTAGGCGACGTTGTCGCGTGGACTCGTTCATAAATCATTCATGAGTTCTCACATTGTCGTATCGTACCGCGATGCCTTCTTCTAGCTGTGCACGATTTCAAATTGGATTACACAGGTGCGATATGTCTGTAGTTGACGGGTGTGCACGTGTCGTACACGCAACGAGCTCGAGTCACCGGCCTGATTTCTAGACATACGAATTAACGTGTGACTAAGCGTTAGATGGTGTCTCGATGAGCGACAACTAACCGACGATGGGCATCGAACTGTACCTAACGCGTTCTTGGATAGTAAGAATATTAACACATTGAGGACGGGTGGCGAGATTTATCGTGTTTTGTATTTCAGATCTTGAAAAGGTGAGAATAGGAAACGACGATATATGAAAGGTTGTTTTTAAAAAATTATTCGATCGGTTCAAATTTTAAATTAAGAGCGATGTTTAGAATACAATTTATTCTCGAAAGTATATATCCAATAATTTATTCGATCGTAACTTTATTCCCTAGTAAGTTTTATAGAAACAAGGTCCCGTCGTCAATGTGTTAATGAGCTACAGAATTATTGGGTCGTTCGGAAAGTAATTTCGTTCTTTTTGTGAAAATGAAAGACAATTTTCGTATAATGAACAAATATTTTATTAAATTATATATTGGCCATTCTGGTCCAGCACCTTTCGCCATCTTTCGTGTTGTTATTCGCCGGTTTGCATTAACTAATGTCTTTATCTTGTCTTTATCAGCCTCAACCGGCCTTCCAGAACGTGGTGCATCTTCGACATCAAAATTTCCGGATCGAAATTTTGCAAACCAGTTCTGACACTGGCGTACTGTCAACACATCTTCTCCATACGCATCGGTTAATTTCTTTCTGGCTTGAACACCATTTTTACCTTTTCTATAGTAAAAAAGTAAAATATGACGGAAATGCTGCTCATTGCTCTCCACATTTAAAAGGGCACCAACCAAAAACTACTGCCTAGAATCAAATGGACTTTTCCACACACAAACCTTGCTATATCAGCTCTCAAAACATATAATGATTATGCGGCTTAACACGTTCGTCGCCCAGTGCGATTCGGTTGAGTTTCTTGCGGGGCCCAAACCCGACTGTCGGCGTGCCGTAACGTTAACAAGCAGTAAGCAGGAATATCAACAATGTAACTCAAGTATTATTATTGTCGTAGGCTAATCATGCCTACGTCTAGATATTGGACATTTATAACGATCTGATTGATCGTTTAAACCATATAAATCAATATTTTATTGTTGTTTTGATATACTCGTGGTCGATCTGGAAATCGGTCGAGCCTGGTCGAATTTGCAAAAACTATCCTTTATGTTGTATATCCTATATTTATATTTCAGTGCTTATTCCATTAAATTCTTTTTAAAAATACAACTGAAAATCCTATTAACTCCAAAAAGAATAGCGTCACCCATATTTGGGTGACGGGGCCCCCACGGAAACATACCCGTCACCCAGATATGGGTGACGCGGCGACAAACGTGTTAAGTGTGAAGTTGGGGGCAAAAAAATACAATTAAATCCTCTATCGGGAAAAAACGAAATTACTTTCCGAACAACCCAATAAAATACTCGATGAACCAGTCAGCCAGGATATTGAATTGTAAATTAATTTTTAAAAATTAACGCTCTATGTATAGAATTGAACGTGTGATAACGAGGCCTGTAAATTTGAATATTGTAGTATTCAGTCATTTCGCGATCTCAACGAACTTTTCGGTGATGCAATAATCAGCGAAAGTCGATGCAGGGAATAGTTTGCCCGTTTCAAATCTAGCGACACCAGCTTGGAAGATAAGCCAGGAAGAGGTCGAAGAAGAAAGAAGAAGAAGAAGTTTATGACGATTTCGATAAGTTAGTGGCGGATGTCAAAGCGTGGATTGCCTCCAAGAACCGTGAATTCTCTGCCCGTGGAATCGACCGTCTTCCGAGCAAATGGGAAGCAGTTATTGAAGTAGATGGTGACTACGCTCCGGATTAATCATTTAAAAGCGTTACTGTTGAACTTTTACGTTTCCTTTTTCATAATAAATAGTGTTCAGGAACGCCTGATAATATCGTTTAACCCTTTCGCTTCGAGCGCCGGATATATCCGGCATCCACATTTAGGAAATATCTGCCGAAGCGAAAGGGTTAACCCTTTTAGTGTCAGAGGCCGACATATCGGCTCTCGCTGCACTGGCGAAAAGTGCCAGAGCCGATATGTCGGCCCGGGCCTTGTAGCGCTTTCCTATTCGCATTGCGGGAGAACTCTATGTTAAAATAAATTTATAATACGTTATAAATGGTCTAATTTCATTATGAGAGAATATATTTATGACAACATAATTTTGTTTCAGCAATGTTATATTACCTGTAACAATTACGTATTTCGGAAGAGATAATCCGTCCTAAGCTTACCATGTACCTTCGAGTTATTTTTTATTTTTGTCATGTAATATTATTTATCTTGTTACAAAATATATTGAAAATGCAAAGTATATACTTTGTAATAAATGGTCTATATAAAATTATGACGAAAAGATGACTTTTTGTATGCGCAAATACTTTTACTTTCTTCGTGATCTTTTATACCTTTGTTATTTATATAATTTTCAATGAATTTAGAAAAACTAGTGTCATTGTTTTCTTCTCTATTTCGTCCTTAATATACTGCTTTTCGAATCGTGTAAATATTGTTTCTTGTTTGGTTTTTACGAGCATTCTCCCAAACCCTAGTAAAACCGTGAAATTCGGCCGGTTATTCTCGCATAGGCACCTCTTTTTCGCCTGCCACTAAAAGGGTTAAAAACGTCTGATAATTATGCATCAATCCAATATTACCAAAAATATGAAATACGTAACACCTTCGACCGATCGTAATAATTTGATCACCCACTGTATCTATCGCAATTAACATCGCTATTCGTTATCAATCATTCAAACGAAATACCGAGCGTCTCAATCAGACGCATAAAATTCCCCGTTCAACCCACTCGACCGCGATGCATTCACGAGAGAGAATAGATGTCAGCGTTCTCGATTTCCTACGTATCAGATACCTGCCGGTCGCACCTGTTCGCCAATCACAGACAATCGGAACCGACTCGTGGAACCAATTTCACCCACGCGCCTTCCAGTTGGATCTTTTGCACCTTGCGTCTGTCTATGACTTCCACACGCCAGACACACACCGGTTGCACACCTCGCGGCTCATATGAATAATTCGAGATTAGAAGGTAATTTATGACTCTCCGCTGGCTGTACATGCACACGACCGTCAAAGCGGCTGCTTATTCGCTCACGAGGGTGTTTACCGCTTTGTATTTAATTTCGAGACAAGTGCGAATACAAATGAAACGACACACGTTTAACGCGACGCTTTAAGGAAGATGGATGGGGATGATAGTGATTACGAGTGAAACGAAATACGTGTTTAATTCAATGGAAGCTACAACTGAGGAAAATTTTAAAAATTAAATTATTTTGTTTTAAATTCTGAAAATATAAAAGTTTTTAACCCTTTCAGTGCCAGCGGACCGATTTATCGAAAAAATTGTTATAACGAGGGTAATAATTCTTTGTGCATATTTTTTGCAAAAAATTATAGAAAATCTCTAAAAATGCGCCACTGTAAGTTTATAAAATTTCTATGAGAAATTACGAACATGTCATTTTGACTGGTACGGTAGTTCTAGTGTTAATAAGTTCTGGATGCATAATATTTTATGTTTTACAATATATTATTAATTTGTATACTAAATTTCTCCACCTCTCGTTTAACCCTTTGCGGTCGGTGTCCCCGAAGCGGGGACATTTTTAACACGTTGACTGCCACGGGCAGTCAGTTACATTAAAAGTGTAACTACAGTACATTAAAAGTGTAACTACAGTTACAGTAAAATCTTCTTCAGGCCACGCGTACCGCTGTACGAAGCGTATTCTTCGTTATATTAATTAATTTAGTTTACTTATTATATAATTAACTCAGTTTATATTAATTAATATTCAATAGTTTTGTTACTTCCTCAGGGAAGTATCTTTTTAAACACATACGAATATCCTTGGCAAGTAGTCAAATAAGCGTCACCCCAATACGGGTGATGCGGCCTGATCAGAAACTTTACAATCACCCGAATATGGGTGACGTGGCAGTCAACGTGTTAAATAGTCGTAGAAGTCAATTACCCCGCAGCGGGAACCTTCGAAAATCGCAAAAATGACAAAACACTATCGTCCCCTATGCCTCGTGATTCAAATGTTTCGGTCGATTTTGTGTTTTAATATCCATATATTGACTTTAAATCCTGTACGGAAAAGTAATTGCGAAACGATAGATTTGCTCCGACCTACTGGTACTCTCAAAAGCGAAATCTGCCGATCGCAAAAGATTAATAAATAAAACTGCATGTTTATATAAATACTACAAGACGAAACCACTGCGAGAAGATATTGAAAAAAAACTTTCGGAACTGCTTAATATAAATGAGTAATAAATAAAATCAAAATAGTTACCAGTGATTACGGCACAGATAAAAATTAATCACAAAAATAGAGAAAAGAAATTAACACAAAGAATTATTTCTTATTCTTTTCATAAAATTTTCTGAAAAATTTTATGTTTGCTGTTATCAATAATAAAGGATGATTGGAATATAAAATTTGATCATACTTCATATATCTGAACAATAAAATATCAACTTTGACTCAATGTACTTCTATCGCTATACGAGCAACAAAGGTTAGACTATATTTTATAATTCTATGGAATGCTCGCACGTGAGGTGTACATTGATAAATGAATTGCGCTGGTAAAATCTGTCATGACTTTGAAAACTTTGGATCGTAGAAAGACATTAACGATGCAGAACAATGTAGCCCCGCGAAAGATATAGCGAGCTATGCCGTAAACAATGGAATTAATGGAAAATGTTTGTAATAAAATTTAAATAGGGGAGACCGAGGTCGAAAGTAACGATTAGTCTTTGGACTTAAATTGCACAAAAACTGTTAGATTTAGAATAAAAATTTTTTCGTCAAAATCTGATGTACCTATTTGACATTATTGAGTCATAATAGTTTCGCTGTATAACAAGTAATGACTAAGTTATTAACAAAAAACAGAAATTAGAGAAAGTGTTACAACCGTCGTTAGGTAAACTAAATTGTAACAGTTTATACAAAGACAAGTTAAATACACATGAATTAAATATGCTCAACGAAACAACGATGTTATCTGATTTTAGTGAAATTTTCAACAGGAGCATATTTGACACACGTAGAAAGTATTTTTTCATTTTTTATTACATACTCGGGTAGAAAAAATTGTAAGAAGCGACCCCGTGCCATTTTCTTGGCGATTTCGACCAATTGCATTTTATTCAAATTTTTTTTTACACATAATCTGGAAAACTAATCCTTCTAATTAAAAAAAAAAAAAAAAAAATTAAGTCGTTTGGTCCATTCGCAAAAAAGTTATTCTATTTTAACCCTCTACAACCGCAATATCGTTTTATAATCGAAATATAATTACAATCGATCATGGTTTCATAGTTTGATACAACAACTCTTTCAATTTTTTCACCAATAGTTGGGTAGTATGGTAATAAAATTTAACATTGCAGTAATAAATAAATAAAACTATCAAATGTGATTCTCTTAAGTCGCATAGCACTGTAGAGGGTTAAAGAGTGCTCGATTTTGAGTGTAATCACTGTTTTGGTTGCATCAGCTAGTGTATCGTTACTTTCGATCGCGGTTGATGCTACAATCGTCCCCGATGGTGCTTTTGAACTTAGATTAGAAGTTTTCACTAACGAGTCCCTTGAAAATGTTAAGTGGCGATTGGTATTACATGTAAAGGATCAAATTAAAGATTAAAAGAAGGAAACAGCAGTTACTTGTACGAGGAATATTATATTTTATATTATTATATTATTTTATTATTATTATATTGTATTATTATATTATTTATTATTATTATACTATATTATTGTATTATTTATTATTATTATTATACTATATTATTGTATTATTGTATTATTATTATTATTATACTAAATTATTATACTATTTATTATTATATTATATTATTATATAATTTAACCACATATTTTTGAGTTTTCGCATATTTCTAATTGTTATATTAAAGTAAACAATAGTAGAAAAAACCATAGACTTTTTGTAAATAACGTTGATTAGGTTGGAACACTTTGGTCCGCTAAGGGTTAGAAAATGACCATCTAATAAAATATCATTTAGTTAATTGATATTGCCTCTTGCTCTATTAAGTGTATCAAGTCTATCAAGTCTATTAGATCTATTACGTATGTTTTCAATTAAACAGAATGATATAACATCGTGTTGCTTGTTGGTTTTTATCGCGTACATTTATTTACTTCCGATTTGAAATTGGTTAACACTAGAACTACCAAAGTGGTCAAAATGACCCATTCGTAATTTTTTATAGAATCTTTATAAATTAACTACGGTGCCTTTGGCCAGATTTTCCGCTATTCAATTAAAATTCAATTCATCAAAAATTCAATTTCCGCTTTTCTATTAAAAATGTAGATAAACTTTTGTCTGAATTGCATTACATATTTAAATATTAATTACAACACAAAGAATTTAACATAAATAGTAAGTTGCATACTTGCAACACGATGCAACGAAGGGTCAAAGTATTGGGTTGTCCGGAAAGTTAGTGCCGATTTTCGGTAGGTACCAACCATTAGAACGGGTCTGAATATGTCGGAATGATTGAAAACAAATGACACGCGTACATATTCTAAAGAGTGACACTTCAGACATTTTTAGACAAAAGTTTAGTTAGGATACATTCATTTTCGTTAGTTTTATACGCTATTAACGGTAGAACTACCGACGATTAAAATAGACTTATTTGTAGCAAGGAAATCGAAACGATAAGTATTTGAAAAAATACTTATATTAGGGGTAATAATTCTTTGCGCATGTTTCGTTTAAAAAATTATAGAAAATCCCTGAAAACGCGCTACTGCAAATTTATAAAATTTCTATGACAAATTACGAACAAGTCATTTTAACTGGCACTGTAGTTCTAGCGTTAAATATGGAAAAGTTTTTCGCCGAGAAACCTAAGAAGCTTTGGAAGGATGGGATATTCAAGTTGCGCGAGAGACGGAGAAAGGTTGTAGAAGAAAATGGAACATAATAGGTTGGGGAAAAAGAAATCCATTATTTTTACGTGAAATGATTTAAAACTGTTTTATGGTCGATCTTCAGCTCCTGGGCGATGCTACGACTACTAACCTGACGGTCAACTTCGATTATCTCTGTTATTTTATCCACATTTTTGACAAAGGGCCTCCCTGTGCGAGGTGCGTCTTTAACATCAAAAATACCCGAACGGAATCGACGAAACCAAAATCGCACGTAATTAGCTGTTACAGTATCGGGACCATAAACACCATTCACAATTTCAGCCGTCTGGCTTGCATTTTCGCCTTTATCAAAGAAAAATTGTAAAACGTACCGAATTTTCTCTTTGTTCACTTCCATTTTTAACACCTTGTAACTCACAACTGAATGGACCAAACGAAAAACAGCAAAAGAATTTGTTAAGTGCGAAATGTCACCTTGACAACGAGCATAAATCTGAAATTGTTTGATCGATACTTTACGAAATATCGATCACTACAGCCATCTAACGAAAAAATAATGGATTTCTTTTTCCCCAACCTAATATATAATTTAATAAATGTGCAAGGAAATTTAACCCTTTTCGGACGCATGTCTACTCTCAGCCACCAGAGCCTTTTTACCGTTCCAATCGTATGTCTGCTCTCAGCCACCACAATACGAAACCGTACTAATCATATACAGTATTCATCCATGCATCAATTTACAATTTATCTGCACTTATATAAATACCTGATGGACCTATTCACCAACTCATGCGACCTATTCATAATTAAATGTCACTTATCCTTCATAATCTTGCATGTTACGTATCACTGAGTGATATGTAATCTTTTTCCGCAAATTAATTCCGACCGGTACGACACCCACGTCCAAATTGAATACGTCCGAAAAGGGTTAAATGTGTTGTGTTTGAATTTTCCTTAACACGTTCTACCCGACGCGGACCACCGGTAATTGTATTCAGAAATTATAGAATAAATTACCAAAAGTAAGCGTAAGTATTTTATTTATTAAAATATTTGCAAGCACTTTCCGACGAATTCACACAATCACTGAGACTCTGCTGACAGCCACTGATAACGGTAAAAATACCGAAGCAAACAAGTGCCGCCAGATGAACGAACAACTTGACATTTCTTGCTCGTCGTTCATATAATCACCGAGAAATAATCGCCGGGTAGAACGTGTTAAAAATCGGCACGGACTTTCCGGACAACCCAATGTAACGCGTTTTTAACACATTGACGACGGGACCTTGTTTCTGTAAAACTTACTAGAGAATAAAGCTACGACCGAATAAATTCTTGGTTATACACTTTCGAGAATAAATTGTATTCTAAACATAGCTCTTAATTTAAAATTCCAACCGAACGGATAACTTTTTAAAAGTAACCTTTCATATATCGTCGTTTCCTATTCTCACCTTTTCAAGATCTGAAATACAAAACACGAGAAATCTCGTCACCCGTCCTCAATATGTTAAGAACCAAATTTTTCAGTATATTTTCTAGCAGACAGAACTTTTATAGCAACCTAATATTTATTGACTCGCTCTATGTATTAACTCATTAATGCTATTTTTATAAAAAAAAAAAAACACAATTGATTTATGAAAACAGGTTACGCAGAGGACTCTGCAACAATTTTTCAAACGACTCAATATTATTTTAAGTAGACATTGGTGCGGGATACAACGAAAAAATTACGATAGGGAATATACTGAACAATCACTTGGATACCACTGAAGCGTACAGTTTCTTATACCCCGAGGCAAGTTAGAAAATGTACGCAAGGTAACATAATCTGCAAGTAATGTTAGCTTAAACTTGCATGTGTCTCAGAAGCATACTTGAACCGCAATGCTTGACGTTGTCTGTGCCCGAAAGGTACATTTGGATTACGAAGGATTAAACGCTGCCATCCGCATTTGCTTAAAGCGATTTTCGCGTTTAACTAATAATCACGAACAAGATTACTCGAAGCTAAAGTGCAGAGAAATACCCTGTTTGGTTCGTAATTACAACCGCGAGACTGGTATTCTATCATTGCGGCGTATAAAGATATCTTGAAGAAGAATTAACAAAATTGGTTCGCCAACCGGTTCTTGAGAAACTCTTGTACCTACTGGTCATTGCGTTTAACATTTTTACTTTTACGATTTTAACCCTTTAAGTGCGGCCAGTGGCGGATTTAAGGGGAGGCGCAACGGGCGCACGCCTTGAAATTTTTCATATTTTTCTTCTTTGTATAGTAGAAAGTTAGGGAAACATAATTTAGTTTCATAACGGTCAATCATTTATGAGTTCTTCTGCATTTGAATTTGGAATATTATAATTCCTATGTAATATGAATTTTATTTAATTAAATATAATTCAATATTTAAATTTTTCTTTTTTTCTTTTTGTATAGTAGGAAGTTAGGGAAACATAATTTAGTTTCATAACGGTCAATCATTTATGAGTTCTTCTGCATTTGAATTTGGAATATTATAATTCCTATGTAATATGAATTTTATTTAATTAAATATAATTCAATATTTAAATTTTTCTTTTTTTCTTTTTGTATAGTAGGAAGTTAGGGAAACATAATTTAGTTTCATAACGGTCAATCATTTATGAGTTCTTCTGCATTTGAATTTGGAATATTATAATTCCTATGTAATATGAATTTTATTTAATTAAATATAATTCAATATTTAAATTTTTCTTTTTTTCTTTTTGTATAGTAGGAAGTTAGGGAAACATAATTTAGTTTCATAACGGTCAATCATTTATGAGTTCTTCTGCATTTGAATTTGGAATATTATAATTCCTATGTAATATGAATTTTATTTAATTAAATATAATTCAATATTTAAATTTTTCTTTTTTTCTTTTTGTATAGTAGGAAGTTAGGGAAACATAATTTAGTTTCATAACGGTCAATCATTTATGAGTTCTTCTGCATTTGAATTTGGAATATTATAATTCCTATGTAATATGAATTTTATTTAATTAAATATAATTCAATATTTAAATTTTTCTTTTTTTCTTTTTGTATAGTAGGAAGTTAGGGAAACATAATTTAGTTTCATAACGGTCAATCATTTATGAGTTCTTCTGCATTTGAATTTGGAATATTATAATTCCTATGTAATATGAATTTTATTTAATTAAATATAATTCAATATTTAAATTTTTCTTTTTTTCTTTTTGTATAGTAGGAAGTTAGGGAAACATAATTTAGTTTCATAACGGTCAATCATTTATGAGTTCTTCTGCATTTGAATTTGGAATATTATAATTCCTATGTAATATGAATTTTATTTAATTAAATATAATTCAATATTTAAATTTTTCTTTTTTTCTTTTTGTATAGTAGGAAGTTAGGGAAACATAATTTAGTTTCATAACGGTCAATCATTTATGAGTTCTTCTGCATTTGAATTTGGAATATTATAATTCCTATGTAATATGAATTTTATTTAATTAAATATAATTCAATATTTAAATTTTTCTTTTTTTCTTTTTGTATAGTAGGAAGTTAGGGAAACATAATTTAGTTTCATAACGGTCAATCATTTATGAGTTCTTCTGCATTTGAATTTGGAATATTATAATTCCTATGTAATATGAATTTTATTTAATTAAATATAATTCAATATTTAAATTTTTCTTTTTTTCTTTTTGTATAGTAGGAAGTTAGGGAAACATAATTTAGTTTCATAACGGTCAATCATTTATGAGTTCTTCTGCATTTGAATTTGGAATATTATAATTCCTATGTAATATGAATTTTATTTAATTAAATATAATTCAATATTTAAATTTTTCTTTTTTTCTTTTTGTATAGTAGGAAGTTAGGGAAACATAATTTAGTTTCATAACGGTCAATCATTTATGAGTTCTTCTGCATTTGAATTTGGAATATTATAATTCCTATGTAATATGAATTTTATTTAATTAAATATAATTCAATATTTAAATTTTTCTTTTTTTCTTTTTGTATAGTAGGAAGTTAGGGAAACATAATTTAGTTTCATAACGGTCAATCATTTATGAGTTCTTCTGCATTTGAATTTGGAATATTATAATTCCTATGTAATATGAATTTTATTTAATTAAATATAATTCAATATTTAAATTTTTCTTTTTTTCTTTTTGTATAGTAGGAAGTTAGGGAAACATAATTTAGTTTCATAACGGTCAATCATTTATGAGTTCTTCTGCATTTGAATTTGGAATATTATAATTCCTATGTAATATGAATTTTATTTAATTAAATATAATTCAATATTTAAATTTTTCTTTTTTTCTTTTTGTATAGTAGGAAGTTAGGGAAACATAATTTAGTTTCATAACGGTCAATCATTTATGAGTTCTTCTGCATTTGAATTTGGAATATTATAATTCCTATGTAATATGAATTTTATTTAATTAAATATAATTCAATATTTAAATTTTTCTTTTTTTCTTTTTGTATAGTAGGAAGTTAGGGAAACATAATTTAGTTTCATAACGGTCAATCATTTATGAGTTCTTCTGCATTTGAATTTGGAATATTATAATTCCTATGTAATATGAATTTTATTTAATTAAATATAATTCAATATTTAAATTTTTCTTTTTTTCTTTTTGTATAGTAGGAAGTTAGGGAAACATAATTTAGTTTCATAACGGTCAATCATTTATGAGTTCTTCTGCATTTGAATTTGGAATATTATAATTCCTATGTAATATGAATTTTATTTAATTAAATATAATTCAATATTTAAATTTTTCTTTTTTTCTTTTTGTATAGTAGGAAGTTAGGGAAACATAATTTAGTTTCATAACGGTCAATCATTTATGAGTTCTTCTGCATTTGAATTTGGAATATTATAATTCCTATGTAATATGAATTTTATTTAATTAAATATAATTCAATATTTAAATTTTTCTTTTTTTCTTTTTGTATAGTAGGAAGTTAGGGAAACATAATTTAGTTTCATAACGGTCAATCATTTATGAGTTCTTCTGCATTTGAATTTGGAATATTATAATTCCTATGTAATATGAATTTTATTTAATTAAATATAATTCAATATTTAAATTTTTCTTTTTTTCTTTTTGTATAGTAGGAAGTTAGGGAAACATAATTTAGTTTCATAACGGTCAATCATTTATGAGTTCTTCTGCATTTGAATTTGGAATATTATAATTCCTATGTAATATGAATTTTATTTAATTAAATATAATTCAATATTTAAATTTTTCTTTTTTTCTTTTTGTATAGTAGGAAGTTAGGGAAACATAATTTAGTTTCATAACGGTCAATCATTTATGAGTTCTTCTGCATTTGAATTTGGAATATTATAATTCCTATGTAATATGAATTTTATTTAATTAAATATAATTCAATATTTAAATTTTTCTTTTTTTCTTTTTGTATAGTAGGAAGTTAGGGAAACATAATTTAGTTTCATAACGGTCAATCATTTATGAGTTCTTCTGCATTTGAATTTGGAATATTATAATTCCTATGTAATATGAATTTTATTTAATTAAATATAATTCAATATTTAAATTTTTCTTTTTTTCTTTTTGTATAGTAGGAAGTTAGGGAAACATAATTTAGTTTCATAACGGTCAATCATTTATGAGTTCTTCTGCATTTGAATTTGGAATATTATAATTCCTATGTAATATGAATTTTATTTAATTAAATATAATTCAATATTTAAATTTTTCTTTTTTTCTTTTTGTATAGTAGGAAGTTAGGGAAACATAATTTAGTTTCATAACGGTCAATCATTTATGAGTTCTTCTGCATTTGAATTTGGAATATTATAATTCCTATGTAATATGAATTTTATTTAATTAAATATAATTCAATATTTAAATTTTTCTTTTTTTCTTTTTGTATAGTAGGAAGTTAGGGAAACATAATTTAGTTTCATAACGGTCAATCATTTATGAGTTCTTCTGCATTTGAATTTGGAATATTATAATTCCTATGTAATATGAATTTTATTTAATTAAATATAATTCAATATTTAAATTTTTCTTTTTTTCTTTTTGTATAGTAGGAAGTTAGGGAAACATAATTTAGTTTCATAACGGTCAATCATTTATGAGTTCTTCTGCATTTGAATTTGGAATATTATAATTCCTATGTAATATGAATTTTATTTAATTAAATATAATTCAATATTTAAATTTTTCTTTTTTTCTTTTTGTATAGTAGGAAGTTAGGGAAACATAATTTAGTTTCATAACGGTCAATCATTTATGAGTTCTTCTGCATTTGAATTTGGAATATTATAATTCCTATGTAATATGAATTTTATTTAATTAAATATAATTCAATATTTAAATTTTTCTTTTTTTCTTTTTGTATAGTAGGAAGTTAGGGAAACATAATTTAGTTTCATAACGGTCAATCATTTATGAGTTCTTCTGCATTTGAATTTGGAATATTATAATTCCTATGTAATATGAATTTTATTTAATTAAATATAATTCAATATTTAAATTTTTCTTTTTTTCTTTTTGTATAGTAGGAAGTTAGGGAAACATAATTTAGTTTCATAACGGTCAATCATTTATGAGTTCTTCTGCATTTGAATTTGGAATATTATAATTCCTATGTAATATGAATTTTATTTAATTAAATATAATTCAATATTTAAATTTTTCTTTTTTTCTTTTTGTATAGTAGGAAGTTAGGGAAACATAATTTAGTTTCATAACGGTCAATCATTTATGAGTTCTTCTGCATTTGAATTTGGAATATTATAATTCCTATGTAATATGAATTTTATTTAATTAAATATAATTCAATATTTAAATTTTTCTTTTTTTCTTTTTGTATAGTAGGAAGTTAGGGAAACATAATTTAGTTTCATAACGGTCAATCATTTATGAGTTCTTCTGCATTTGAATTTGGAATATTATAATTCCTATGTAATATGAATTTTATTTAATTAAATATAATTCAATATTTACATTTTTCTTCTTTTTTTTGTATAGTAGGAAGTTAGGGAAACATAATTTAGTTTCATAACGGTCAATCATTTATGAGTTCTTCTGCATTTGAATTTGGAATATTATAATTCCTATGTAATATGAATTTTATTTAATTAAATATAATTCAATATTTAAATTTTTCTTTTTTTCTTTTTGTATAGTAGGAAGTCAGAGAAACATAATTTAGTTTCATAACGGTAAATCATTTATGAGTTTTTCTGCATTTGAATTTGGAATATTATAATTCCTAATGTATTATAATTCCTAACATTTAAATCAGCAATTTCAAGTGCTTCGATCTATCAGGTCATCCCATAAATAATGTAAATAATATAATAATTTTCACTATAATATATTAGTATTTGCATTCATTTTTAGTCACGACTGTACTGACCATTGTTTTCTATGATTTTTTCTTATCTATCAAGTAGTTTCTGGATTCCTTGTTCAAAAAATTTCGGATGCTTTTACCTAAAAATCTTCTTCGATGCTTATTTTAAGCGCCCATTATTGTAAAATTTTCGTTGTCGATTAAAAAAATGTTATAATAAATGGAATAAGTAGTAATTGGTTGTGAAGAACGTGGTACGAGTTTCCAATTTTAATCATACGCAGCAAAGACGACTTTAAAAAAAATTTAAAACATCCAACATTTTTTTTTAAAATAAAGAATCAAATTAAAATTACGATTGATTAGAGTTTTTCACTTTGATTTGAAAATGTTTTAACTAATAACTACTATAGATAATGTTGCCAACACAAGGAATACATTTGTAACATTGTTTGAATACATTACCAACTGCTTTACATAAATAACGCGAAATATAAACCTGTGCACATGCAGCTACTGCAAGATTTCGAGGTGGGACTAAAAGTGTCCCACCATGCCGTGAAATACATCAAAAAGGTGGGACACTTTTAATCCCACCGTACCTCAAAGAGTTAACAGATGGAAAAAGATCGTGAAAAGTAATGGTCGATATATCGATGATTAAAAATAAATATTTTAATATTTCGTAATAAATAGTAGTATCGGGAAACGACATTACGTATGGGATAATCTAATAATTTAAATTATAACTGACGTCGGAGCATTTTGAACAACCGATAGCAGCAATTCTCATCTTCTCTAACTGTCTATTGAAGCGCAAGTCGAAAACAGGATGCGAACGAGAGACACAATTCAATCGGAAACACGACCAGCCAAGGCTGAGCTGAGGAACAAATTACGGTTGGACGTGGACTCACCTGATTAATGTGCCTCAATTGGTCAATGAGCACGCTGGTGTTCGTGTTGCCGTAGGAAGCTGTCGTCGGTGACACTGTCGTTATAGTGAACTCAGGGTTGTACCTCTGTGCCATCAGACTCGAGTCCACTACTGTCTTCGTATATCTGCAAGCAACAACCAGGAAATATGTGAAATCAACTGATTGACTCGTACGAGTTGGTTAAACAGAGATACGCGTGAAAATGTTTCTGGAGAATAATTTACATATGCGTATAACTGGAAGCGCAAATTTCACCCATGTTCGGCTAATAAAAAAAGATTCGAAATATAAAATTAGCAACCGTGGTCGCGAATAACCAAATAGTTGATGCGACCTTAACAACTTGGCTTACCATTTCTTCAATCTTCATGGATATTAGCAATAGTTATTCACGTCTTTGACACTCTGTCAAACGCAAAGTATTGAAATATTACATGTGTTTTGTATTTGCTAATTTTCAATCTTGTAAATTTAAATTACACTTAAAGTTGAAATTGAACTTTATCATAAATATTGTGTCTTTTTATTGTATTTTAACCAGAAACGGTATTTTGTATTTGCTAGTTTTCAATCTTGTAAATTTAAATTACAGTTAAAGTTGAAATTGAACTTTATCACAAACATTCTGTCTTTTTATTGTATTTTAATCAGAATCAATGCCACGAGTGTGACGCGTGGTTATAAGGCAAAGGGTTAAACATACAAAAAAAAAAAAAATTAAATACTTTACGATAACATATTATTCTTATGGAATATGTGATTTTAATTATTACTTTGTTGATTTCCAATCTAAAGCTATTTATTAACGTTTGTAACTAATTTAGATATTAAATAGTTACTTCGTAGTTTTTCGTATATCGTGTAGCGACTCCAATTTAGAAAAATATCTCCTTTTACTAAAAATTGTACAAGCGAACGAAGTTGCATTAGAAAATTTCCGTAAAAAAATAACAAGCATTAAAGCAACTAAAAACAGAGCTTAAAAATCCAGCTGAAAATATAAGCGCTCTTTTAATTTAGAGCGCAGCGTTAATTGCTCGCTATTCGAAAATCAACATTATTCCATCATTAACCCTTTCGTTATATGCTAAAGATGCCCATAGTTACCTAACGTCGAGTACTCGCTGTACAGTACAGTTGGCTATAGTCATCCAACGTCGAGTACTCGCTGTACACTAAACGTAACTATAATCACGCAACGTCGAGTCTCTCATGTATACTAAATAACTGATTAAATACGATTATTCTGAATAATGAATGAAGCTATTAAAGTAAAAAACAACTAAACTGGATTTTCTGGTGAAAAGGGTTACTCTGTAATTATTTTAGGTCTAGGAAAATATTATTTAATACTAGATTTACGGAACACGTCAGTTTGATGGATTTCGGATTTTCATTTTAAGTTTAACAAGCATTTGTGCGGAAAATATATATTTAAAATGAAACTTATATATAAAATATAAACAGAACAATCTCTTAATAAAAATCTAGTAATTTAAAATAAAATGAACTGAAGTTGTTATAAGAAAGCAGTATTTTAATATACACTATGACTCATAAGTATCCGGACACTGGTAAATTTGACAACTTGGTCAATTTCTATTGATTTCAGTACATAAATGTTACTGAAATATGTACATTAATGACAATTTAGTTACTGAAAGTAATATTTACTATTTTCTTAAGGAATCGACACATTGTAAATTGTAATTTTCTGTTAATAAAAATTTGCAAATAGTGTGTTAAAATTAAATACACGATTTATAAAAGAATACTGCTTGAATTAACCATGGTAGAAGAACGTCATTATTCAATCCATAGGTTAGAAATTAAATAAGCAAAATATAAAGAACTTTTCAAATAAAAAAACAGTTCTATAAGGTTCGACACTTACAGACTTTAGTGACATTTGTATTGCATATAGTCGTCAAACACACTTAACCCTCTATAGCCCGAATTTTGTCTACTTATTGGAGAAAAAATTACGATCGATTACAGTTTTTCACGTTGATTTGAAAATGTTTTAACTAATAATTACTGTAGATTCGCGGTGTCGCTACAGTAATACGGTAATCAAATTTAATAGTGCTAACTAAACAAAATTAAATTTTTCAAATATAGATACATCAGTTTGTAACTTTTAAGTCACATGGTCCCATACAGGGTTAAAGTGTTTTTACAATGGTTGACTTAAAAACTAAAACTACGTTTCCTCGGCTCTTTCATATTATTTTCCGGCTAAAGGCCGAACCGATTGGAAACGAGGTCCCATCGTATTAACACTAGAACTACCGACGATCGAAGTATACTTATTTCTACCGAAGAGATCAAAGTGGAAAGTATATAAAATAATATGTGATGCAATTCGGACAAAAGTTTATCTATATTTTTAACAGAAAATCGCGGAAAATCTACCCAAAGGCACCGTAGTTAATTTATAAGATTCTGTAAAAAATTACGAATGGCTCATTTGTACCACTTTGATAGTTCTAGTGTTGATACGGCTGAAAACTTGAGGCCTAGGTTTTACGAGGAATCTTTCTCTCTCTAACACACACCAAAACATTCTCTACCTACGATACATACCGATTCCAAATTTTAACTTTTAAGTCACACCGTCCCATAGAGGGTTAACTGGTTAAAGAACTAATAAAGATACACGTGAAGCTCTTCACCGTGATAAAATAATTCCGCACAATAATCCGCGTTACGAATAATTTAGCCGATAAGTAGGTTGAATGGAAACTTACTATGTAGTTCGTGGGACACGTGACGTCCTAAGACGCGTGCACAGACATTGCATTGTTACCAGCAAACATCTTGGAGCAGGAACGTTTGAGAACCGCTTATTGATCGCGATATAATTGGATAAATACCAAGTATCGGTCGTATCCGCGCGACCAAAACGTTTTGACTGTGAATAGATAGAATCACGGCCCTTTGCATTTTAAGCGAGTGCGAATTCTCCGCCGCGACGCGCTCCGTTCTCCGGAAACGCAAATCCGATTTCACGATTTCCGTTGAATACGACGGTAATTGGATAAATATCGAATGCCAGCAGCTTCGATATCGAACGTTGCCTCTATCTTTTCCCCTCTCGTCGTTCCTCGATAAACCCATAGGTTTATCCGGACGCCTGCACAGATATGGTGTAAATATGCGAATATATTTGTTCCAATCTTAACGAGGCGTTCGCAGAAGGCGAACCAGCTCCGATTCATTGCTCGACCGCGGCAATCTTCTGTCGCGAACTCATGAACAAAAGGGAGGAGCGGTCAATGTTCGTTTTGTCAGCGTTTCCGAGAACGGGAAACGGTACGATTTTATTTTTAACGCGATCGCTGATGGCTCTACGTTTGATTCCACGCTGGAATCCTACTTGGATTCGAACATATTACTGGTGGTAAAAAATTTTGAATCGCTATGTATCGTAGGTAGAGAATGTCTTGGTGTGTGTTAGAGAGAAAGTGATTCCTCATAAAACCTAGGCCTCAAGTTTTCAGCCGTATTAACACTAGAACTACCGAAGTAAATAATTTTTTACAGAATCTTTATAAATTAACTACGGTGCCCTTGGGCAGATTTTCCGCGATTTTCTATTAAAAATGTAGGTAAACTTTTGTCCGAATTGCATCACATATTATTTTATATACTTTCAAATTTTGATTTCTTCGGTAGAAATAAGTATACTTTAATCGTCGGTAGTTCTAGTGTTAATACGATGGGTGAATAGGAAATGGTAACTAAATTTTACGCACGACGGATATAGTCGTCGTGACACAAAGTACTGCCATTTCTCCATGACGGATATGGTCGTCAAAGACAGCTGACTGGTTAAAATGAATTTTAAAATTCATTTTGAACGAAATGGAATTTAGAATTGTATTATGTAGGAAAACTTTTCAGTGAAAAATTTACCAAACTAAAGAGAATTGCTAACGTAGTCATCCTGCGTCATTTCATATTACTTAAATTTGCAAATTGAAGAAACCATTGCAGTAAAATCTTAGCGATCCGCGACAAATACCAAAAGTATATTTCTTTTTAAGTAATTTCAAGTTTTATGGGTAAATCTAATTTTTAATTCTATGTTCTTGTAGAGTGTAAGTTGAATTTTAATAATTACTCCAATTTTATGTTGTACCTAATATAAATTAATAGCTTTATATTTAAATTCGTAAAATTAAATAGATTTTGCGAGAAAGGAAAAAATTCTCTTTTCAATATATTATGAAATAAAATTTATGAAAAAGGTAGTATATAGGATGACCGACGCAAATGGGTCAAGTTGCAAAAATATTGAAAGATAAAAAATTAAATGACTTCGAGTGATGCATCGCGTGATGTATCTATCTTTCTCGGATATGCAGGCGTTTTGAAAGTTCCAAGATCGCCTCTAGTTTTCTAAATGCAACTATATATATTTTTATACATCAGTCGACGCATTTTTTAGTTTTCTACAAAAAAGTATTAAGGTACCAGGATCAAAAAATAACATTACGAATTTGGTTTCTAAGAAACAAAATTAACCTCATCCTCACTGCTGCTGGTGTATCTGTCTTTTTCGAATATGCAGGAGTTTAGAAGGTTCTACTTCTCTAAATGTAACTATATATTTTTTTATACATCATTCGATGCACCTTTTAATTCTCTACAAAAAAGAATTAAGGTACTTGCATCAAAAAATGACATTTTAACGTTTTAAACGTTTTCAAACACTCCAGCAAAGACGTAGGGAAGAGAAATAGAAGTTAAAATATTTTTTAAACTAATATTTTCTTGACCCAAGTATCGTAATACTTTTTTTGTAGCAAATTTAAAAAATACATTAAATGGTGTATAAAAAAAATGTACAGTTTCGTTTGAAAAAATAAAGCTGATCTTGAAATCTTTGAAACACCTCTGCACTCGAGAAAGATACAGCACAAAAGATAATTAAATCTTTTTCTGTCTTTTAACATTTTAACGCTATAGCTTTTCTCATTTCCGTCGGTCACCTTATGTACCACCGTTGTTTCCATAAATTTTATTTCATAGTATATTGTTATAAATGAGACATTTAAATATAGTGAAATAAATAATTGGAAGTAATTGATCCAAGGAGAACCAAAAACATATTTTTACGGTAGTTGTCCCGAGAAAGCGAAAAACAATTTTGGCGAGCGCTTCCTATCTTTCGTAACGAACTTTTGTTCAATTCTTTAACAATAGAACTCCTGCATAGTAACTAAAGCATACTTATTTCTACCGAAACAATCATAATGAAAGGTATATAAAAAAATACACAATGGAAGGGAAATATAGCTTTGTCTACATTTTTAACAGAAAATCACGGAAAATCACGGAAAATTGCCTCTGAGTTGCCATAGTAAATTTATAAAATTTCAGTAAAACATTACGAACGGGTCATTTTGACCACTTTGGTAGTTCTAGTGTTAACGTTTTAACGCTGTAACTTGCCCCAGTTGCGTGTAATGCTCCGTAGATCCATCACTTTAATCTCGAAATCACTACTCGTGTACCGATTTAACACTAGAACTACTGAAACAGTTAAAACGATCCATTCCCAATTTTTTACACTGATTTTATAAATGAATTACGATATTTTTTCAGGCAGATTTTCCGAGACTTTCTGTTAAAAATATTCATAAACCTTTGTTTTCGTTGACTTTGATCTCCATTTTGATTTCTTCGATAGAAATAAGTGTACCTTAATCGCCAGTAGTTCTGGTGTTAACACTAGAGTATTTGTAGAGTTATTTGTAGCAAAGAAATCAAAATGATAGGTATTTCGAAAAATACCTATATTAAGGGTAACAATTTTTTATGCATATTTCTTACAAAAAATTGCGGAAAATCCTCAAAAATTAATTACTGTAAATTTATAAAATTTCTACGAGAAATTATGAACAAGTCATTTTGACTCGTTCGGTAGTTCTGGTGTTAAATGCACGCATGAAACGCGCGGTCACGGTAAATTTTAAATTTGTCCCAGCATCGGGAATAATTACATATTTATAACGAGTGGTACAATTTATTGGATCATATATCGAGTGCATCTGGTCTTACAACGATTTCGAAACCGACTCTGCACGTTCTGATTACCGCTGTCGCATAAATAAGCAAGACGTTGATATAGTATGTACGTCTGGTGATATTTCTCATTTGAACATTATCGTAGGAATATTTGAAAAGAAGCTGGGAAAACATGTGTTTTAATATTTCAGAACGTGTCAAACCGTAATTTTTTACTCTCACTCTTCTTTGCTCGTCTTCTCTTATCTGTTTGTTTATTTTCATCTTTTACGCAATCGCACATTACACGCCAATTCGTAACGGTTGAATCATTTGAACGCTATCCAATTATAAATTATCCTTATCCAATTATTAAATGAACACCTAAATATGTAAATTAACGGACTCACAACAATAATAATCAAACAGCGATAACAATTCCTACATTATCGTTTCACATATACTTGTGTCGTTTTGATAATTGTACAGAATAGGGGATACCTTGTTGATTTCGATAACCTTGAAATATATTGTCAAGGTGATCGTTTTATTTTTTTCTCGTAGATAATATAACAGCTGTTTGGCTTTAGTTTTGATTCGTGAAAAAAAATTTACGCGATTTACATTTTTATTTGTCATTAATTATCGTTATTGTATTATTCAAGTTATTTTTATAATCCTATTATTATTATTTCATTGCGAAAAAATTACTTTTATCTGTATTGTTTATTATTCTTATTATTTACTATTTTTATAGTCTATGATTTGTTAAAATTATGTTACCATATTATTAAAATTATTTTTATAATCCTATTATTATTATTTCATTGCAAAAAAATTACTTTTATCTCTATTGTTTATTATTTTTATTATTATTTATTATTTTCATAGTCTATGATTTGTTAAAATTATGTTACCATATTATTAAAATTATTTTTATAATCCTATTATTATTATTTCATTGCAAAAAATGACTTTTATTTCTACTGTTTATTATTTTTATTATTATTTACTATTTGTATAGTCTATGATTTGTTAACATTATGATACTAAATTATTAAAATTATTTTTATAATCCCATTATTATTATTTCATTACAAAAGAATGTCTTTTATTTCTATTGCTTATTATTTTTATTATTATTATATTTATTATTATTTACTATATCTATAGTCTATTGTTTATTAAAATTATGTTCCTATATTACTTGAATTATTTTTATAATCCCATTATTATTATCTCATTGCAAAAAAATGACTTTTATTTCTACTGTTTATTATATTTATTATTATTTACTATTTTTATGGTCTACTGTTTATTAAAATTATGTTCCTATATTATTAGAATTATTTTTATAATCCCATTATTATTATCTCATTGCAAAAGAAAT
>SMSQ01012148.1:24629-34653 GCA_019453375.1 Ctenoplectra terminalis | reverse complement strand
TCGCCTCTTCTTTCTTTGAAATTGCCTGCAATCGCAATCCTCGAAGTCCCTTAATGTCAGAATGAGAGGGTATATCCTCTCATTATATCCTTTTATCCGAAGAATACTGTCGTTGCTCGGCCGATCATTTTATACTTTGCCACTATCTCAGGCCTCTCGGTAGTTCTCTGTGTTCTCTCTTGTCCCATTTGAGAACATAGTCAAGCCAAATAATAGAATAAACCAAAGCGAATCGGACTATTTTCTTGCGATAGTGTAAATAATAATAATAGTAGTAAATTTTTATTATTTTTTAATAATAGTAAAAATGTATAAAGTTAACTTTTTATTATAAATTTGTGATTAATACCTATTTAGTTTGAACAGTAAAAATAAAAAAATTTCTTAAACTTAAAAATCTTTCTTTTGACTGAAAAATCAGATTTAATCAGATTCGCCTCTGTCTACTCTATACACGATTCATAATAAGCAACTAGCCGGTTCCGAGTGAGTTGTTTATTTTGAATCAACACTGTATATGAAAAAGCGCAGACGAATAGATTAGCCTGTGATGATTACTTGACGGCCTACTAACGAATAAAAATTGACGGTCGGAAACTGTTATCTTGTGCTGTAACAGTTAAGACAACTACGGAAAAAGTTGATTCTAATTAAAATAAGGAGTTACTTATTCTTGGTTCCACAATTCGAATATATTTCCCATCTATAAATACGATATAGTTGGGAAACTTTACACACCGTTCGAATACAAAAAAATTTCCACCTGGATTTGAATTGTCGTACTGTGGGGAGTTGAAAAGATTGCACTTGATAGAAATACGAGTCCGAGTGATCATACTGGTGAGATCGCGCCCTTTTCTCACGCGTATTTTTGGGTCTGCCGTATTACGTATTTGCTGATATTCACATATTATACTAATCCGATCGCGTGGCGACAAACATGCCGAGCGAAGAACCCTCTTACCCCCGTGCTATCAGAAGTGAAATCTTTTCAACTTCCTACAGTATATCTCAGTATTATTTTGCGACTATGTGTGAATTGTTCTCTTGTTCAGTAACGCTGTGTATCTGCTGCAACAACCTGCGACAAAACGTGTGACATTTCCTTGATCAAACAATAGATGACAAGCGCACAAAAAGTTGTGAAATTGCGAGGATAATTTTTAATACTCCATCTTGCAAAAGACCTCATTTTGTAAGTAAAACTTCAACAAATGGGGATATATCTTTTTGAAAATTTCAACACCTCTAGCCCATCATAAAGAAATTTACAAAATAAGAATTTGTTTACAATTTTTGCTATTATAAAGCCAATTTTTCAAATAACGAAAATATTATTACAGTAGGGCAATCCTTTCAAATTAATACAAAAAAAGAGAGTTCGATGCGATCAGTACTTTACGAGATAAAAAATTGATAAGTACATCCACTTTTCACAAAAATGGCCAAAAATCGCTAAATTTGAAGGTCCGCATCTTTTTCTTATTATGACTTAAACCTCCACTGATTTTACGTGCAGTATATTATATTTTCTTTAGAACAAAATCCCTGATATCGAGGTCAAAAAGTGATCGATCTGTGGTGCATCGAAATAAATAAAACGTTACTATTATATCATTCCTCACACATGGTTTGTGTTAACAAATACTACTTGAAATACTAATAGATTATTTTAAGTATCAGTTTTCAGAACTATTTCCGTAAAATTGTACTATTATACAATTAAATAGTAGCGTATTAATGTAGCTTATATCAATACGCTAATACACAGTTTAATATCATTGTTATGATACTCTTTTCTCATAAGTAATGTAAAGTATGTCAAAACAACATCAGAGAGGGTTAAAGGCAGACGTGGACCACGTATAATAGGACAAAAATTCACAACATAGTATGAGGATATAAATAAGTGGTGAAGTTTTTGGTGGTTATATAACAAGTTTTTTTCTAGACAAATTCGATGCTCTCTTCTCAATACACTGCAGTCAAACCAACTTTTTTCCTAATCCAACCTTCGCTTTTGTGCACTCATCCGCACGCCTACATTCAATTACAGATTCTCACACGCATTCACACACTCTACGTTTATCTTTATCGCGCACGCATTCTCATTCGGATAAAAAATTATTACTCGGACCAAACACTCTTCAATCACACCTTACTTGGCCCAAACACTCTTTCCTAGCACCTTGTTCATACTAAACACACTTTTCTTGCACCCTACAATAGTTAAAGATTTCTCTCAACAAATTTCAAGTGAGGGCTTAAAGAGAAAGGAAAGAACTGTAATGGCTCGACTAAGAACAGGATATTTTATTCACTTATCAATACCTGTTAAAAAAGACGGATCCACCCTTTTGCAACAACTGTTCCAAAATCATAACCACAGACCACCTCCTGTTCGATTGTAGAAAATGTGAATTCCAAAGGCGAATATACAGAATTAAACAAGGCACAGCACTAACCTCACAGATATACACAAAAAATACGATCAAATACTTAACCGACACTACTTTCAACAAAATTTGAACCAGACTTTACAAAATCTTTTGTCACTAATGACTTAGATGTCGATGTGACATTAAACTCTCGTTAAAAAAATATATATATATAATTTTATTTTACATGTTCAAAGGAATAGCAGTTTATAAAAGGAATAAAAGTTTGGTACCAAGAAAGAAATTTCAGAGCATTAATCTTCTGCATGATTAATTTATTAATAATTTATTAATAATTTATTAATTATAAAATATATAATTAATAATATTATAATAAATATGTCCTGAAATTTGATATTCCAAAGGAATAAACTGAATGTGTTGCCGTTTCATCATATATCATTTTACGGTTTTGTACAAAATACCATTTATGAAAATTATTCGAAAGGTAGCATATTGTATGAGCAATCAAGCTCCAATTCGCAAATACCGAATTTTCAACTGTTTCGTTCATATTATAGGAGAGCGAATAAACACAAACGAATCTTTCCCTTTGATATACGGATAATCGGAAAATCACGTTCTTTAATCTTTGTTCACATTAAATCACGATACATGTACTTTTGTATCCGCGCAAAACCTAAGTTATAAATCTTGAAAACGATGAATTAGATTACACTGTTTAAACATAAATGGTGACCAGATCAAGACTGTATGATTTATAATGTGTGTGATAATGTTAAACGATGGAACGTTGGAATTTTTTTTTTTTTTTAACAAGGTTCTATCAAGAATTTCGAATATGTTAATAAAAAGTATTAATTTTAATCTAAAGATAAATTAATGAATTTAAAGCTTATGAAATATCAATACATAGAGTGTTCCAAAGAATCGAACTGTGTGAAAAAGTTTGTACCTTCGGCCCATCGTTGTATTTATTAAAAGTGAAATCGTAAAAAAATGAACCTTCTTATATTATTCAAATTTCTATACAACATTTTTCTATTTATAATCAAATAAGAGATATAATTATGAATTAATTATCTAACACATTCTGTATACATATGTAAACAATTTCTGAATAGAAAAGTGCTGTTAAAAATATTTGCATAAGAGAAAGAATGACTGATTTATACTCACAGAGTATGCTTTCCTAATTAATGTTTTCCATATTTAAAACGATTATTGTCAATTGTATACAGCATCATATGTTGATATTCTTTTCGTAATATTCGTTCCATAATTTTATTACGCTGTTAATCATCGTGTATTCGACATCCTCTATATGATAATAAACATTGAAGTTACTAATACATATTGATAAAATTTTGTTTCGAAAGTTAAGGTGCTTTAATAATAATATTAAAAGAAATAACCTTAAATAACCTTACTTATCGGCGTTTGACGTAAAATTTATTTCTCTTTCTAAAAAAACAGAACATTTTTATGAGATAACGACCACACTGTTAGCACCAACTGACTGCAGACTTGCAATAATGGTAATCGATGGTAGGTGAAACGTTTCCTCTATAATACCGTAATTGTAGCATTACTTTAAAGTCTTTTTTATCGTATATATCTATCGCGATACTAGCAATTAAATTTTTCTATACGACCAAAAAATAAATAATGCGATGAATATCACCGAACAAAATATTGAATAAGGGTAAGTAATAGATAGAAACACGTTGAATGGAAAAATAAAGGTTTACGGCGTGTCGTTCAATTTATTACTATTACTAAACTTAATAAGTAGCAACAAATAAAATTTAACAAAATAATAATTAGCGATTATGCTGTCAGATAGCGTGATAAGAAGAGTATTCTTACACGTGATGTTAAACAACTGATAGAAGAAAATTTAAGGAACGATTAAACACGATAAGTGCGGCGTGAGCCATCGATGACACACAGCAGTTAGCGGAAATAAAACTTTCATTACAAGAATGTAATTACTATTTTTAATACTATTGAAATGAAGTAGATGCACGAAGAGATTTAAATATCTGGAGTTTAACACAAGTGCTACTTTTTTCTAATTAAATATTCTAAGGTAACATTTTGGCTTGTGTTTAAAGCATATTAAGCTTACTTTTCGCGTGACATTCAATGTGTTAACAAGTCTGTGGTTTTTAGTTATAAACGTTTAATACTATAACTACTAAAGCGATAAAAATAAGATGTTAATAATTAGTTATAGAAATTGTACAAAGAATGACCACAAAAAATCGCCAATTTTTGGTCCCACGATTTTGGAATTAGATTTTATATTAAATAAAACTTTATGATGAGAAATTAATCAAATAAATCTTTGAAATAAGCTAACAATTTGTTTCTGTTATACGGGAAATCAAAGAAGTTAAAATTCATTAATGTGCCAACACATACGATTTGATGGCTGGACTTTTATGTCAGTCCGATCTGTTAAAAAATTGTTCCTAGAAGGTTTTGGCAACTGCTAATAACAAATTTGGACTTAAATGTTCAAAATTCACAATGGTTGGTTTACAGTTTGATAAGAATCAATTGCAAAATATTACTGAACATGCGAAAATGGTGCTCGAACTGTTATCTGCTATAGCCACATTATGATTATTGTATGGTTCCTCGAGTATGATCAATATCATAGAATGTATGTATATACAAAATGCTGATATATATATAATGTATATATCATTATTTTAAAAAATGAAAATCAATATAAATAAACGATTGCGCAATACGTGCTTTTCTTAATATATTCTCTACTGTATTGAATCGACCATTGATAATTTTGAAGATTTAAGTTCAAATTCGTTGTTAATAATCGAGTAAAATTCCTGAGAACAATTTTTTAAATTATCGGATTGCTACAATAATTTTCCTTGAAGCTTTTTTTCCATTATCGAACACCACACCCATTGAAGCAATATTATTTTTCATTTTTCATTCGTTACAGACACGTATTATCACCTGAAGCGACCATTTTTTTGTACGATTGATTATATTAACATTTAACCAATGGTAGAAGTTACATTTGATATAATTTAATAATTTCTCGTGCGTCAGTAAACACGCATGAAGTGCTAAAATCGTTTACGTCAAAATTTAGTATTTCTTACCTGATACAACAAATATTTCATTCTTAAATTTAAATCAGATGTTATCTTTATAAAAGATGTTTTGCATATTTATGTTCGTTTCAACTTTTTGTTAATTTTAAAGTAAAGTACCTATATGCTTATAAATTTTGTGAAACTCGTTTAGAAATACCTCGTATAATACCCGTTATTCTAGCGCGACTTCAAACTCCGCATAAAAATTGTTCATTTACACGACTGATATTCTTTTCTCAAACCTGTTCATACATAGGTAACCTTCAGAAGCTCCTGTTTTCAAAAGTTGATTCGGAGTAATATAATTTTTACAGTGATTTAATGTTTTTACTACTACACGCACACTGTACGCTTAGACGTCGGTACACGCTTCAAAAGATAATAGTTTAAGTAGTTTATGTTATAGAGTCCTTAAAAAAAGGTTTACACTTTTACATGATTATATACAATAGTGGCCAATCAAACTGCACCACTTCTGAAGAACACAGTTTGTGGAATATTCAGGTACTTTGCAAACTTTGAAGTTATACTAAACTGTATTAACGTGGTCTTTTAATAGTTTTGAATAATCTGATGGAACAGGGCTGCATTATATTGCTCCTGTTGAACTTTATTAGGTTGGCTAAAAAGATCGTGCAGGTTTTGACGTGTAAATAAAAAGCGATTTTTTTATTATAAAAGGAAATATTTTTATTCAATAATGTATTGTCCATTTGAACTGTAAAGTCAGCTTTTGTTTTTAACACGTTGACACACCGAAATCACATCTTTTGCTTAGAACGCCATGGCTCAGGACGCCACATCGGTAGATAGAAGATTCGATAAAAATTAATCTCTCATTTTTTATCTTCTAATAAAAATTTTTTACATAATAAAAAAAGTGCATATTTTATTTTAAAGTATTCTCTAATAGCGATGATAAAGTTCAAAATCTATTAACTATCAATGTTCATTTAATTTTTACAATTGTAAACATTTGAAGCACTCTGATCACCGATGACCACCGTGGCGTTACAGGAGAAACAATCTCCGATCACATATGACCACCGTGGCGGTCAACGTAGTAAGATTTGAACTGAATTTTTGTTTTTCCGAAGTACTTATCATGATTACTTCCAGTAATTCTCTACAAGTAATATATTGCATAGAAAAATTGAGTCGTATTTTTCGTTGCCTTTAATCTTTAGCAAGATTTTAAATTTTTATTTCAATTATATATATTTATTATTATTTTATACTAAAAATATGTATTAAATTTAAAGTAAAAAGGTATTTTATTTGTCATAAACTTAATAATTATGGAAACATTACTTCAAATAAAATAAGATAATTTTATTCAACGCTAAGAAATGGTACGAATTATCATTTATNGACTGATATTCTTTTCTCAAACCTGTTCATACATAGGTAACCTTCAGAAGCTCCTGTTTTCAAAAGTTGATTCGGAGTAATATAATTTTTACAGTGATTTAATGTTTTTACTACTACACGCACACTGTACGCTTAGACGTCGGTACACGCTTCAAAAGATAATAGTTTAAGTAGTTTATGTTACAGAGTCCTTAAAAAAAGGTTTACACTTTTACATGATTATATACAATAGTGGCCAATCAAACTGCACCACTTCTGAAGAACACAGTTTGTGGAATATTCAGGTACTTTGCAAACTTTGAAGTTATACTAAACTNGTAGCTTATATCAATACGCTAATACACAGTTTAATATCATTGTTATGATACTCTTTTCTCATAAGTAATGTAAAGTATGTCAAAACAACATCAGAGAGGGTTAAAGGCAGACGTGGACCACGTATAATAGGACAAAAATTCACAACATAGTATGAGGATATAAATAAGTGGTGAAGTTTTTGGTGGTTATATAACAAGTTTTTTTCTAGACAAATTCGATGCTCTCTTCTCAATACACTGCAGTCAAACCAACTTTTTTCCTAATCCAACCTTCGCTTTTGTGCACTCATCCGCACGCCTACATTCAATTACAGATTCTCACACGCATTCACACACTCTACGTTTATCTTTATCGCGCACGCATTCTCATTCGGATAAAAAATTATTACTCGGACCAAACACTCNAATAATGTATTGTCCATTTGAACTGTAAAGTCAGCTTTTGTTTTTAACACGTTGACACACCGAAATCACATCTTTTGCTTAGAACGCCATGGCTCAGGACGCCACATCGGTAGATAGAAGATTCGATAAAAATTAATCTCTCATTTTTTATCTTCTAATAAAAATTTTTTACATAATAAAAAAAGTGCATATTTTATTTTAAAGTATTCTCTAATAGCGATGATAAAGTTCAAAATCTATTAACTATCAATGTTCATTTAATTTTTACAATTGTAAACATTTGAAGCACTCTGATCACCGATGACCACCGTGGCGTTACAGGAGAAACAATCTCCGATCACATATGACCACCGTGGCGGTCAACGTAGTAAGATTTGAACTGAATTTTTGTTTTTCCGAAGTACTTATCATGATTACTTCCAGTAATTCTCTACAAGTAATATATTGCATAGAAAAATTGAGTCGTATTTTTCGTTGCCTTTAATCTTTAGCAAGATTTTAAATTTTTATTTCAATTATATATATTTATTATTATTTTATACTAAAAATATGTATTAAATTTAAAGTAAAAAGGTATTTTATTTGTCATAAACTTAATAATTATGGAAACATTACTTCAAATAAAATAAGATAATTTTATTCAACGCTAAGAAATGGTACGAATTATCATTTATGTAATTATGTATAAATATATTGTTTAACACTAGCTTTACGGAACCCGTCAATTTGATACAGTTCAAATTTCGTGCTCAAGTTTAACAATCATCCGTGAGAAAAATATAAGCTCAAAATGAAATTTATATAGAAAAATGGACTAAATAAATTTCTCNAGCGCTGCCCAAAGTTAAAATAAAAAAATCACATTAATTTACGCAAGTTAAACAAATATACCGAATGAATATGAATAGATTCGTTCTGCGAGTATGTTATAAATCATTAATTTTACTTGTTCGTCCTGAGTAAATGTACTGAGCGAAAAAAGGTGAGGACGTATTGTAATATGGCCAGTGGATAAAACTTTTCTGATTGAAGCAGGTGTTCTTAATATAGGTTTCCGGAAAATTGTTTTACTCAAGAGTGATTGAGAGCTCGAGCTACACTGGGCGAAACTGACGAACCTAAAATACCTTTTATTTTAGCGATGAAAATAGAAGTTTCTTTCTCTGTTCGTTATCATAGCTTTTGAAATGTTAAATTATTTAACTATCTTTTAATTGAAATCATACTTTTTGTAAATTAATTCTCTGTTCTTTAAACATTAACTGTAAACATACTTCGCTTCGAATTTTCTAAACAAAATTACAAAACATTTCATATAATAAGAGTAATTCTATAACGCTTTTTCTATTGCGGGTTTGATTGATTATAATGTGATAGATTCACCTTGTTTTAACACGATTATAAGGACAGAGCACACGTATTTTTATTATTCGCAGAAACAACTTGTTAAGGACAGCGAACGACTTAATTTATGATACGGACGAACCCTAGCTATTTTTGAGAATGGTCATTTTCACATCTGGCATGTTATTAGTTTACGACCTAGAAACTGGCGAATACTTCGGTGTTTGTCGATTTCTGTTCAATAGCAAAGTGCCGTACCCTAAATCCTCACCAAGAACTGACTCACGTGTACTTCAGCTGCGACCTTCTGACACCGTCACATTTGCACTTACCTGACTTGGGACTGACACACGAACTGAGGGCGTGACATTGACTCCCTCTCTAGACACCAGAATTTTCAACTGATTGGTCATAGCATGCCTCCCACCCTCTTGGCGACGACACGCCTAACAAGGGTGTCTAATATTTAAGGAATGTCACTGTTACGATTAGATGAGAACTGTATTAGAATTGAACGAGAATTGAACTAGAATTTAACAAGCATGGGATAAGAATTGTATTAGAACTGCACAAGAACCGAACTAGAACTGCATTAGAACTGTGAACAACATTAGAACTAAATTAGAACTGTACTAGAACTGCATCAGCAATCAGCTGCATCAACTATCAGAACTATTGTGAACTATTACACTGTGAACTTGTATTATCTGAATTAAATATATTATTTATATTATTGTTATAAATCGTGTTGGCATCTTTGATGCTATATAATCGACTCCACGATCACTGTGGGAGTCAACACAACTATATCTACGAATCGGATCATATAGCCTCTGTTGGGTCCCAAGGATAGGCAACGCTCGAGAGGGTCACTCAACCAGCCATCTGGTTGACACCTTGGAGTGGCCTTTCCTGCGTAGTCCTTGGGACCTTTAATTTATGGCACAAGTGAAATTTTTTCCTACTCCTGCCTTGGGGTTGGGGGTGTGCCCAATTGGCACAGCTCAGAGAGGTGGCAGTGCTCCACCAATGGAGCTGAAGACCCCGGCAAACG
>SMSQ01012148.1:10732-23356 GCA_019453375.1 Ctenoplectra terminalis | reverse complement strand
TTTATTGTATTGAACTCGAATAAATCATTTTATTAAGTTTGATTAGTGAGTTTATTGAATTCTTCCGCATCTTAAACAAAAATAAACTCCATTATGATTAAGTTAACATTGGAGGTGCAGCGCCAGTAAATTCGCGAGATTACGGTTGCACGCGTACAGGAGGTTCAACAACAACCCTTTGTACGCTCGAAACAGCCTCGTATCACGGATGAGACACAAACGCGGTCAGACGGAGAGGGCGGAGTGTTGCTTTTGCCCCTGTGCCGTCCTGGTTGCCAACTTATCAACAAAGCACAATACTTGTATTAAAAACTAGGTACCATTAAAAGAAGAACAACACAACCTCGTCGCTCAAGGGTCAGGCAATACTTGAGAGTGACCGTTGACTTGGAGGCATTGTTTTAGTTAATGTTTTGTTCTTAGCTTACAAATCGCATAGAGTCATCCACCTCCACCGTCTAGTTCGAAAAAATGCATTTGACTAATTCGTGTCCTCACCCAAGCACCTCTGCCGAGGTATCGTGGGCTCTTGCAAATAGTGTTGGTTTTAGAAACAGTATAGGTACAGAAGAGAAACATTAGAACAGTTGAGAAACCGTGGCAGAATCTCGCCTTTGAAATAAACTATAGTCAAAGACAAGTTAGTTTGTTTTTTGTCTTCCGAATACATCGGAAGTGGTCCTTCGAGCTTTGTAAGTTAGTCGGCGCATTACGTGCAAATTCGACCAAGTTCGAACGATCGCAAGATCGACCACGAGCATCTCAAAACAATCAGTATAGTACTGTTCAAACACGTTGCTCGTTGTACTTTCGGTATACATTCTCTGTCCCAAAAATAACCGGAAAGGCTTTAAAAATAATAGAGCTAGTTAGAAAATCTTGATAAAAATCATTTTTTTTATTCGAAATATTTCTCCCCGACAGAAATACAACGATTTGCACGTTTAAAAAGTGCATCAAATGACTTTTTTATGTTCCTGATTGGAATTGTCTTGAGATTGTTCGTCGCTGTTCGTTGAATATCTTCAATTGATCCAAAGCGGTTTCCTTTCATTGCCAAATGCAACTTAGGAAATAGAAAATAGTCGCAGGGAGCCAAACAGGGTGAATATGAGGAATGTTGAAGTAAAAAAAATTTGTTTCTTAACACAGAACTTAATGTTGGTTTTACTGTTGGCTTTACTCTTTATTCATTTTTCGATAAATGTATATCAACTACTGTTACTTAAATACGCGTATCTTGGCTTCTAGTGAGCGAAATGTCATGAAATATCCACAGGTTAATAACAATGGTTAACAAATCATAAATCAATCTGCCATCAATAGATGGGACCACTATATTTGTTAAACTAAAGCCATTTCGGTTATTTTTGGGACAGAAGGTGTAAGTACAGTATATTTATGCATTCTTTATTGTATACCACTTTTAGGTACAATTTATTTATTTATGTATCAATATAGTTAACAATAGTGATGTCATAACATGTATGTCATATCAAACATGTTTATCAAAGAAATAGTGATGTATAAAGTATACAAATCGGAACAGGAATAAAATGCTTCTACGACAGTTTCTATGACAATATATTTTAAGAGTTGTCGATGGCGATTAACTCGAAACTAACTTCGTGTTCGTACCACTTATGACAGGAATCTAGCGCGCGTGTGGCCAGGATGAATGTGAAAATAGGCTGTCTAAACGTTTAACGATCGCTAGTGATTTGGGGTCATATACAGTAGTGACCAATAACATTGCACCACTTCTGAAGAACACAGTTTGTTGAATATTTAAATACATTGCAAACTTTGTAGTTATACTAAATTGTAATAATGTGGTTTCTTAATAATTTTGAATAATCTGATGCAATAGGGCTGCATTATATTGCTTCAATTGGATTTTATTAGATTGACCCGATTTATTGAAACGCGTCTGACTGCTGGCTTTTGGAATTCGATTATAGTGTGAGAAGAGTAATATTGAAAGCTATCAGTCTGCCACTAGAAAATTGACAAGCTACCAATTCGATGTCAGCCTGACAAAATCCACCGATTTTTTTGCGTATCCGAATAATAGGATTTGTTAGCGTTGTGTTTAATTTTATATTAATGGTTTATGTCTGGATTACCAGATCAATTGAAACTAAAAGTTTACTGTTTGCATTCTTGTTACCTAATATTTATAAAACTGCGTAAAGTTATACCCATTATTTGCAAGAAGTAACATAATATTTTAGAAGAAGAATAATAATATTGTAAAACTAAATAAGTTTGTGGTGTATGTAGAACAATTGCTATTTTCGGTTCACGGATACCGGTTTTATTTAACGAATGATTACGACTGTTTGTACGGTTTCGTGTGATCACATGGTCGAATGGTATACGTACTCCGCTGTTGCGGAAACTTAGTTCTTCGCACGCGTAACCGGGGAACAAAAAAACTCGGTCACAGCGCACATCGTTACCGGTGTTTGCCCGTGAAAATATAATAATTATTTATGGTGAAAATATAATAAAGGTATTTATTATTAATTATAAGTAGATTAATATAGTACTCTACGTTAATATATACTTCATTTGAAAACTAGCAATAATATATTGTATATTGTGTTGTTAGGATAACGGACTACCACGAGTTTATGATACGGACACGCCAGCTGCTATTTTTGAGGATTTGTTAATTTTACCGTTCTTGCATGCTATTAATTTAATAACCAGGAGAACCGTCGAAGCCCTACTTACTACTTAAGCCTTCGGCCTCTCTGCTCAATAGCAATTGACGTATCATAATCTTTACCCCTCGGACTACGGACTCGACGAACACATGGCCGCCAGCTTTGACCTTTACTCAATTTACCGAAATATGTCCACCACCCAAGGACTGCTTTTTAGAAAAACGCCCCAACTCCAGAAACCACACAGATTGGACAAGACAGTTTTCCCACTACAAAAATTAGCTTCAAGGACACACCCCTGGACGGACAGAATTTAGATATGAGGACCCCACTTCCCATGCTCAAAAAAGGATTCATTCGTTCATTAATCACATTAATATTTTCATTCTCATTCTCGTCATCATTTTGGACATTGGACTGCGATATCTGCGAACTGGGTTGTATACCTACTTTTATAGAATAAAGTATTGTTATTGTTTTGCAATTTGTTTATTGCTACATACACGGCTCCATGAACTTTCTGGGAGCTAAACATGTGCATTTGAACTATTAAGTCACCTTTTGTTTTTAAGATTTGAACTGAATTTTTACACTTCAAAGCGCTGGAATACAATTATCATTAACAATGCACGAACTTATTGGCCAACCTAATATATCAATTGCTTTACAGTTATGATTGCCAGTTTTAGAAAAGCATTCACAGCTTATGGTCATAACTCCTTATCAACAGTTCACATGGTGGTGAAATGTGGTGCAATTTTTGTGGCCACTACTGTAGATACCTATCGGGTTTCATACAATTATTTGGAGACGGCATGCGAAAATGTTTAGAAATGGCACGCAACAAAGCATTGTGTTACTTTAAGGGTGGTCACAGAATAGGGAAGACGAGACATGGCCTCTGGTACGAGAATTGTAAGGAAAAGTACGGCACTTAACCCAGAACTTTGGAACGGAGTAAATCTTACAGTAACTTCACCATCCGATACTTGTAAATTTTTATTTTATTCCAAACAAATATACAATAATGTTACATAAATTAACAACAAATTACACCTTTTATTAAATGAAATGCTGTGAATAGTAAGAAACAAATAAGAAATGTGTAAAATATTACTCATATCCGCAGCAAATTGTAATTTAAAGTAATCATAAGTATTATTCTTTTTACTGTATAAATAAGGAAACAAAGAAAGCATCCGTGAGTGCGTAAACGGGAGTTGTGATGTAGAAATCGGTAACGACAGACAATCGAGGAGATCGCGAAGCGGCGAGAGCGGAAATCAGTCAAGGATGCGATCGCTGAGCGTAAACACAAAGAAGCGACGTTTTGTACATTAAATTCCTATATCATACATTCCATTAAATACTACTTTTCCGGCAAAATATGCATTCCAAGTCATTTCGGCGACCCATCCTACATAAATATCTGACAAAATTATACATGTTGGTATATATAAAATTGTACATATGGTAGCTTAGCCATGAGTTATGGCGTAGGTTGGTACGAAAACCCAGGACGGTTGTTAGTGGTTAATTATACGGTGGGATTAGCTCGGTCGGTCCTGCCGTAAACCAACCCCTATAATTTTCTAGACAGTTCAAATTCGAGCGTAAAGCGAACTACTGTACGTAGATTCAATGCAAGATTCAAGGAAGTGGGAATGGACAGCAAAAGTTTTAGTTATACAGGGTGTTCCAAACAAAGTGAAGGACACTTAAAGGAATGATTCGTAAGATGATTTCAATCAACTTTTCTCTCTACGAAAATGCCAAATTCGACTTTGTTAACGAGTTATTAACGAAAAACATCGATCAATCACAGAGCGAAAAAAGCGGTCGGTAACCACCGAGAGCGTTGTCTCTGCGGCGCGTTTGTGCAAGTAACTCAGAATAAATGTTACAAATGTATCGCACTAAAGTATCAATGTTTTCATTTATTTTTCCGTCGATTTTCATAAGGACCATATGTGTACGTTCGATTTTGTGAGTAACTGTTTATTCGTGTCCATCTTGCCAGACTGCAAATAGCAGAATAGACAAGCAAGCAAAGGAATTAAGTATTCGTATAAGAATTGGATTTTCGGCGAAGATACGGAATCGAATGAACACTGTTTTTAGTTATTATCAATTCGGCAAAAGTACCGAATCGGTGGAAAAAAGAACGTCATAGATTAGGGTTAGGTTATGAACACTGGACATACAGCCAGTATAACCGTAGTGTTACTTATTGAAATATTTCTTAATAAAATCATTTTTCATTGTATATGTGATTAATATTAAAAAACAAAATTTTTGTACTTGTATAATAAACAAATAAAGTTTGAGAATTATTTTTAAAATTATCGAAAAGAATTCTTTTCGAAGTCTGATTTTCATTAATGAGCTGTTTTGCAATGATCATAATTTTATGCAAATGAGTTAAAAAAAATTAATTAGAATTAGGTAAATGTTATGTGGTAGTTTCCGTGTTAGCGCAATTTTTGTAACCCTGTGTAGTGTAATGGCAGATTCTCCTACCACATTTGGAATGCTGTGCTGAAATAACCTTTNTTAAAAAACAAAATTTTTGTACTTGTATAATAAACAAATAAAGTTTGAGAATTATTTTTAAAATTATCGAAAAGAATTCTTTTCGAAGTCTAATTTTCATTAATGAGCTGTTTTGCAATGATCATAATTTTATGCAAATGAGTTAAAAAAAAATTAATTAGAATTAGGTAAATGTTATGTGGTAGTTTCCGTGTTAGCGCAATTTTTGTAACCCTGTGTAGTGTAATGGCAGATTCTCCTACCACATTTGGAATGCTGTGCTGAAATAACCTTTTATACCTGTGTTATTAAAACCGTCTATTAACAAAAATTACAATTTTTTTGGTTTTTATTATACCCAGTGTTGCGGTGCAATTGTCAGACAGAAAAAAAGTTGTGAGCCTTCGTATGACCTTTAACGATTTCGAAATTTCCGAGTACACGGCAATAACCATCACGCACAGGAAATTCGGAAATCATTCTAAACAGCAGTCAATTTACGAAGCCATCGATCACCATTATGTTAATCATTAAAGAATAATTTTTCTTCGTAGTTTATCACTGCATTTGGCTGCCAGAGATGCACATTTAGCTGCACTCGAGTCCCTTATTTTTAAGCAAGCTTTGTTCGATGTCGAATCGTTTCTTAAGTTTATTGCCTGCTACGTTTATGGTCTGAGACACCCAGAGTTTCACATACGCGGCACTCGTACACTCCCGTCCATAAGTCACCGGACACTTGTAGGTTTTGAATAAAAAGTTTTTTGAAATAAACGTTCAGTAACATCTTAAGAAATTAGTATAATTTAAGGTTCTGTATAATGTGAAAAATTAGCGAGTGGTTGGGTCATTTTATAACTATAGCACAAACTTTTTTTTAATTTTAAATTTGTTAAATGCCCGTGACTTATGGACGAGAGTGTCGGTATCCTCAATACCTGCGAGTGTCCAACAGCCAGGGAGCGGTCATTCTTCATGTAATTTTTTTCTCCAATCAACACAACGATCACCTCCTTCGCTGACTCTCGAAATTGTCAATCTCCAAATTCCAGCGAACGCACCCTTTCCGAAATGTCACGAAGGCACGACGTCTTTACGAAAATCAGAACCTAATCGTCAACACAACTTATCCTATCGAAGAATGTAATAGTTAACACAATTTATCGTATCTGTCGTGTACGTCGCGTCGATTTGTAGCTACTCACAAATTTAGAGCGCGACGAAAGTATATTTGTTTGCTGGTCTTATTCGTATGACTATTGATTCGGATCTAACCAACTGTTCGTTTGTTCGGACGCTTGACGGTTCGATTTTAGCAAAAGTATCCTGATTGGCAGGCTGAATTTCCAATCAGACTGTCTTTTAAACACCGTGACCATCCCAACCACTACGTTCTCAACGCGTCTCTCTTGGAACGGATAGGGCGATACCTGCTAGGATGCGAGGTTATCGAAGGTTTGTGAAGGCCGCGGAATTTCCCAAGGTTCGAGTGTCCTAGAACAATGACCACTCGTCTTACTCTTAGGAAACGTCGAGTGTATGATATGTGCATAGCTATTGAGGACAAAAATAAAACCAAATCTATTGTAACGGTGAAATTATGATGCCGGTACTCTAAACATCGGTACTTAAAAATAGCCTTTTTCTTTGCATGTCATAAACTGGCCAACGATAATCCTCACGTTTTCTGTCCCTTCGAACGGGACAGTTCGATAATTTGGTACGAAACAGTATCATAGAATCTAATTGTCTATAATAATAAGGTTTAGATTACGGCTTATTTATATCGTAAAAACTACTCGTTCACTGCTAATATATTTACTGGCTAATATTAGCAGGAATATGTAATGAATGCTGCAAAAATATTTATTTTCATTAAAGGATGATTCATTTCTCTCGATGACTGATTCTAGAACATGGATTGCAGACAAATATCATTGTTATTCAATCTTGTTTCATTTTGCTTATTATTATTCTTTGCCAAACATCAACAACAAATGATAAATTAATGAATTTACACTACTTTAAAATCTGCCGTAATATATTACTTCAATGATATGTTTTTTAATTAGCAATTGTTTGAATAATTTGAAATTGTTTGAATTTATATTATTACAAAAATTAACATCGGAGACATTACTTATACTTCAGCAGGTATAAATTTAATTAAAAAGTGAAAAATCAAATAAAAGTGGAGAAATAAGATAAATTTATACCCAAATCTTAGTATCAGCAAGTGCATACGTACGCAACAAATTATCAAAAACTGATTTTCTGTTATTTATAAAACTAAGCTCCGAACAAAAAAATGTTATTCTACATTTATAATTTATTGTTTCATAAGCAATTACCTCTTGCCCGTGTGTACCATCTATTTGGCTACGCCCGGTATACAGGGTGTTCCGAACAAAGTGAAAATTTCTTACACGGGTGATTCTTGAGATAATTTCAAGCGACCTTTTCCTTCACGAAAATCTCAAATTCAATTTTGTTAACAAATTATTGACGAAGAACACTGACCAATCGTACAGTTGGGAAGGCGGGCGACCACCAGCACGAGCGTTGTCTCCGCGCAGCGCTTGTGCAAATAACTCAGAATGAATCACAAATTTACTTAAACTCACCATATCAGCAAAAGATTCATCTGCTGCTTGAAAATGTGGGTCACTGTGTCATTGTACCGATCATTACCCTTGACGATCGTTACGTGCGTTAACCTCGCCGTACATTACTTAACGTTTGGTGGTATCGTATACCTGCTAGCCAGCTGTTCGGTACGCTGTACATTATTTCGTTCGTTAATGGTCAAGATCAGCGCAGTTACACAGTGACTCACATTTTCAAGCAGCAAACGAATTTTTTACTGATTAGGTAAGTTGAACCTAATTTTTCAATTTATTTTGAGTTACTCGCACAAGTGCGGCACGGAGACAACACTCGCGCTGGGGTCGCCCGCCTTTCTTGCTGTGTGATTGGTCGGTGTTTCTTGTTAATAACTCGTTAAAAAAGGCGAATTTGACATTTTTGCAAAGGAAAAAATTGCTTGAAATCATCTCCAAAATCACCCCTTAAATGATCTTTCGCTTTGTTTGAAACATCCTGTATACTTATCAATATTGCAGAATTAAATTAATTATTAAATTAGCATTCATTGCCAAGAACTCTGATCGTCAACAGCGAAACTGATATTTCAATATGTTCATTTATAATATACTAATAAGGTATCATAGAAATAAATAGAAAACATGCAGCGTGTTGAAATCTTTTTCCACCAATTTAGTCACAGTTACTGATTAAGTTTTTCACGTTGGTGCGAAAACGTTGAAATACAAAGATTGTCAAAAAGTGTAACACCTTTCCTCTACTGCACAAAATTACGTCCTGGGATTACGCGAAACGTCATCTTTCATTTGGTATCCTAGAGCAATCTCTGGTTGTCCTGACGTTGCTGTGTAACGCGACATTTCGCGCGGAAATATCGAGGAAAAGTTTTGGCAGCAAATATCAAGCAGAACTGTGGATAGGGTGCCGATGCTAGCTGAAATACGCCCACGAAACAACGGCTGCTCGTATAAGTTTAATCCTACGCGCAATATAACCTGCTTGGAGCTCCTCTTCTTTTACAACTCTCTCCCTCTACTTCTTTACATTTTTCTCTTTCTCTTTCTTTTTCATTCTTCTTCCACCTCCTCCTACTTCTCTGTTGTTCTTTGTCTACCCCTTATTCGACCTTTTACTTTTCTCGTCGTGCACTTTCTACGAGAACGTAATAAAATGTTCAGTCTCTTCTCATTCTTTTTTCTTTCGTTAACGAATCTTTTTTATCCTACTACAAAATGTAGGTGTATTATCAAATTTCATAAAATTTTCTATGCAGAAAATACATATTTTTTAAATAATAGTCTTTCTTCCTTTTTAATTCGAAAAAATTTTATGAAATGGAAGCATTCGTCAACGAAAATTTAAAACTGTAGCAATAGCAGCAATGAACATATAAATTTTCATTTTATAAGGTTACATTTTTTTTATAAGTATAAATAAGAATATGTTTTAAATGTTATTTCACGTTTGATCAATTACAAAACACAAATCAACGAAATCAATTTTCAAGTTTTGTAAAATAATTCAAAGAATATTTAAATTAATTTCTAGTGATTATTATTTTTTATGTAACATTATAATATATAATTAAGCACTAAATTTTCAAATTTTATTCAGTTTTTAACTTATTTTTATTTTTATTTTACTTTAACGAATATCTGAATTAGTGAACTGCTAAGTTAACAAATGAATAAAACATAGAAGTTCTTTCTTACGGAAATTTACGTTCTTGGTATATGTACGTATAGCAACTATTCATTACGTTCATTAAAGTATAACGTGCTGTGCATTAGCAACTTATGCTAAAATTATTTTTTCTAAGTGTTTAGAGTTTTGTGTAAAGAAAACCTTTGGTGAAATTTACAATGCGGCCGCTAACATTTGCTACTTTTGAGTTGGAGGACTTTTGTCTTTTTGGTTATTTAAAGAAATTAAAGAATATCTTAGCGTGAGAAAGTTAAAGCTTGTTTTTTCCGAGTTTCGACTTTCGCTTTCTTACACTGGATAGCATCGGATGCGATGTAAATTTGCAAGGCTCCGAGGACTTCAAGGATCGTTGAAATTCCTCAGAGTTGTAGTGACACACTTCTGCTCGTAGCTAAATGTGCTAAGGGCGCAATAGAAGGGAAAAGCCAAAGCAAAGGTTACAACATTTATGTTTTTTTTACTAGAAAATTAGAAATACTTTACAAAGTATTCAGAACACATATCCTCGATTTCGGTGGTGTCGTATACCCGTGATCAGCTACACCACAAGCCATATCGTCCGTCAAGGGTCAATGTCAGTAATGTGACACAGGGATACGCATTTTCATGCAGCAGGTAAATCTTTTGCTGATTGGGCGAGTTTAATTTAATTTTTCGATTATTCTTTTCTACCTTAACAAGGCTTGTAACTTATTCCTGGCTGCGTTCTTCAAAGTTTTCATAAAAAATAATTTAAGCGAAACTATTAAACAATTATTAAACATTATTAAGTGTTTATATTTAATATTGCTATTAAATATTGTATTAAAACAAAAAAAATGAAATTAAATGACGGTATTAAACATTATTAAAGAACCATGTTTAAGATTTATGCTCAATAATAGTGTTTGATATTATTTGAATGAATTTTTATTAGAAAAACGAATTGCATTCTATTCGTTATTAAATTTCAATTACTTTTCATAGATTTGTTCATTATCCATTTGGAGTATCGCATAAACTTAATTTATTTGTTCTACACGAATAACAATTAATTAATTTATTCGATATAACTTTTGTTTAACACGTTAAACGCTACGCCGATTTTGATCGACTTTCCGTTAGGCTGTGTGGTGTGATACTAATTCAAAAACATTTGGTCGCAAAATAGTTAAAAATTTACGAAAAAAATTGTAGATGCCTGCAAAGGAAAGTTGTATCTTTGTTTAATGTTGTTTCGTCTCAAATATCGCGTAACAAAGAAAGTCGCGATCTTGTATCGAAACGTGCTATACACGAGATCAAACGTGCTATAGCTAGTTTACAGAGTTCTAGTGGTAAGTGGTGACTGAGATATAATTTTAAAGCTAGGTTGTTTTTTCGTTGATCGGAGAATTGTTAGTGGACTAGAATGTCTTGTGCCGGAACCCGCGATGCCTCGTAAGCGTGCAGCGGCGGGGATGAGACACACGGATTGGTTAAAGACATTTTTTCGAAGTAGACGAGGGAGGTGGATGACTCTATTTGATTGGTAATTTGAGAAAAAGTGAAAATGGCACCCCCAAGTCTAACGGTCACTATCAGGTATGGTTTGCATCCTTGAGTGACGCACGCGGAAAAACCCGTGTATCGCGGCACAATGGTGCGGTAGGTAATAACCTTGGGCAGCGCTCCGATGCTAGTAGGCAATATTAACAATGTAAATTGAAATGAATTGGAAAGCAAGAATTCTGGCAGCCAGATGTGGGCAAAGCCATTGTAAAACCTAAATATTAGAAAGTTAAGGTGTCCGACGGCTTTCCAAGTTTATTACCGCTGCGAAAATAAATTAAATTGCTTATACGCGATGAACGTCTATACAGGGTATTCAGTAAGACTGAACAAATGTGATTTAATAGAGTCCATTAATGAATTATAACGTATTATTTTTTGAAATTGATACTGTTAATTCTCAGAAACCAACGACGCCTAAACCAAAATTCTAGCGTCAGTCCACAAGGACCGGCGTGGCGCTTAACGTGTTAATATTCGTCAAGAATCGCGTTGATACAGTCTGAGTTGCTCGTAGGAACACAAGCGCGACGTGAAATCAACGCTCCCGCTGGCAGCCAGCCGCCTTACTCGTTCTGCGATTGGTCAGTGTTTTTTGTTAATAACTCGTTAACAAAGCCGAATTTAACATTTTCACAAAGGAAAAAGTTGCTTGGAATCACACCAGGAGTCACCCCTTAAAGGGCCTTACAAACCTTTTGGGACACCCTGTATAATATGTTGTAATAGTTGTGTGTGCATACTGCTGTTTGCGCATGATTAGTTATAAATAAAATAATAGTATATGTATATAGATAAACTGTATAGATATTTTATTTACTTTTAAATTTATGTATGTTTAAATATTCTTGTAGTCGTTTTGCTAATCTGCAAATTGTTTTGTATTATACGAGCAGTTATGCTTCAAAGTAAGAAATGTATGAATTAAAGGCTTCCGAGTAGAAAAAGGTTATATATCATTTTTGAAAAATTGAATTTTTTTGGTAAATGAAGGTAACACGTGGTATTTCGTCGCATAAAACATTTCAGCTTTCATATAGTAATTTTAATACATCGAAGAATAGTAAATAAAATAATAGCAGTATATTTCACTATTCAATTATACAAAAAGAATATTTTTTGAACGTACTTCACTACGAACTTATATCCTTCGATAATTAAATTATTTATGTTGAAACCAGCAAGAGACTGAAGTAGAATTAAATATACAGGGTGTTGCGACGCGCAACACGCGGCAAGGGGACATTCGTGGGCCTTTATGCGACCCTCAACGGTTTCGGAATTTCCCGGTAATCATCATACCGCTGCGTATCGGAGATTCGGAAATCGTCCAAGACAGCAGGCAATTTGCGAAGCCATCAATCACCATAGAGTCAATCGCGAAAGAATAGTTTTTTCGTAGCCCATCGCTACATCTGGGTGCCAGAGAGGTACCGTTAGATATTTCAAACCCGTAACTTCAAAACATGTGCGTTCAAGATTGAAGCGCTTCGCAAGTTTACTACCTGCCGCGTCTAGGGTCTGAGACACCCGGATATTCGTGCACATGGCACTCGTAGGTAGCTTCACTACCTGCGAGTGT
>SMSQ01012137.1:20953-36788 GCA_019453375.1 Ctenoplectra terminalis | reverse complement strand
AACGTATGAAAAATACAGTGAAGTCTCAAAAAATATAATTTTTTAGTTTTGTGAAATACTATCGTACTTTTTTACTTTCAACCCAATACTAATACTTATATCCAAAGTCGAAAGAGACGAACAATGACAGAGTCGTGTTAATGAATTTGCCAGATCTTTCTAATTAAAATGAGTCTAAACACGGTAGAAATTCAATTATTTTTAACGTCTAAAAGTGCCTTGCATTTGGTCTATGGCAATACATCATTAGTGTTGTTTGAAAAAATTTTATAAAACTGAAATTTTCACCCTCTCAATCTTCGCAGCGACTATTTTTTTTAATACAAAAACGAAGGAAAATCATCTACAGTAATTTTTGTTTCATATATTTTTATTTGTTTCTGAACCAAAAGAATTGCAATCGCGCCGTTTGACACTTTTCAACCAAATTTCTAAAATGACCCATGACACACAAACGGTTAAATCATATCTAATAAGGTCGATTATTAATTTGATTTCAAATTACAGGTATCTACTTCGAGTCATTCAGATGTGTCCAGGACCGCCTCAGATACCTTGGCTGCTGAATTTGCGGAATATGTCACAGTTCACGAAAATTCACCTGCTCAAAGTCCAGGTACAAGATTTATTGTAAAAACAGTCAATCTTCAACTAACTCGATATATAATAAATATTTTTAGAATTTCGTATTTTACTACTGGTATTAATCTAATCAATTATTAATAACAGTGATTCGATAAATTTATGTATAATGTATATATGCCCTTAACAATGATATTCTATCTAAAATTATTATCAATCTTAAAATTGTTAAATTCGTTAAAAATACATTTATCTTGAAGAGCTCTGTACTCATCTATGTGGAGATCAAATGTAGATAATGTATGTTAATACAGTAAAATTTATGTATATTATGTATGTTGATATGTTAAAATTAAAATTGAAGCTTTCCCTTGGAAAAATATATTATCATCACTTCTCCTCGAACCTCTCTTTATGTACAGTTTTAAAATCATGCACTTTAAAATCATCTATAAACTTTAATCATAACATCGTGCACATACCTATCACAAATTTCTCTAACATTTTAGGAATTCCTCCCCTCCTGGCACTGATGCTTCGTGTGTTCCAACCGAAGATCCTAAGCTTCTTTATGTGACAGGCCATCATAGATATTTGAGTCTATTCGAGGTCGGGTTTCTTACTACTCTCCTCGGTGAGTTGTCCTCATTCACCTGCTTCTTTTATTTATTACCCTTTTTAGAGCACAATTTTTCCAACTCATCAAAATTAAATGCAACTCCTGCTAACTATTAACCTATTTTTTGTTAGATGTGCTAATACTTAACTTCATATTATTTTTCAAAATAATTCTCATTACATTTTAATATGTACAATATAAGTGGAAAGCGTTAAAATATTACGTTGATAGTAATAATGTAACTAATTTGGTCTAGTTTTAAATTATATTAATCTTCACCCTGTTTCAGCTTTTAAGTTGGGTCTTTTTGAGACATATCTAATTTAATTAAATTGACTCACCAAGAATCTGCTTACCTGTTGTACTTGTCTATATTGTTAATACTAATATACATTTTTATTTTATAGCTTTATTATTAAAGAGATAATAGGTTAATGAAGTTTATATATTTATATATGTTGGAAAAGTTTAATCTCCACGTAGGCAAGTACATAGCAAATTTTTAAAGCTAATGTAGGTGTTTTTCTGATAGATGGTAGTATCTCATAAAACTTAGAATGTATCGTATTCCATTTATACATAAATGAGTACCTAGTCAACAAGGATATAAAGGTTCCAACATATAACCCACAATATTAAATTATGGTTACCAAAATCTTTCAAAATTCTTCTATTTCTGTAAACATTTTTAATCAATAGACTTGATCTTTTATAAAAGAGATCAAAAATTATCGTTTTACATAAATTAACTATTTTACATTTATAAACATAAAATTGTCTGTTTAACTTAGTTATAATTTAGTTTAATAATTAAACTAAAATAACAAAGGGTAGCTAGGACCTTAAAACTAATCACTGTGTGTTAGCGAGATATAAGCTTAGAAAAAACATTTGATAGCTAGTTTTTTTTATATACCAGCAGTCATATTAAAGGAATGATGATTGCTCTTAAAGTTGAGATTGAAAAATTTACACGTTGAAAATACAAAACGTACAAATTAAAATACATGCTTACACGAACACAGAAAATTATCTGGAACATTCATGCATGTCAACTCTGTCTAAGAGAGAGCTCGTGAAGTTTTTGAGTCTCTCTCATTTCTCTGTACCGTTTTCTATTTTAAATTATAGTAACTAGAGTTAAAACTATATTAATACTTAACCGTTTGGCACTTTCAGAGCAAAATTTAAGCGTACGACTAGCAAAATTATGTGTATTTTAGAAGCTGTACTTTTTCTAGGAAAATTGATGTATTTCTTATAAAAGACATTATTTTTGAACAAAATTTTCAAGGAATAAGAGAAAACCATGAAATTTACAGAATATATAGTAGAGAAACAACATATTAATGTATTGCCGGACGGTTAAATGTTAATTATGATTTTAGATTTTGTCCTTATAGCTAAACTGTTGAATATGAAAAACTTCTACTGTATTAGCTTAATTTACCTCTGTATAAGAAATTACCTACTAACATCTTATTAACGTTTGATCAGTCAGCCCAGTGTAGCATGAATTAATATGATATAAAATAATTTATACATTTTACTTATTGAAGTATTTTTAATGCTAGCTTTATGCAGAAGATTAACGAATGTATATGTTAAATATTTATTTTTTAGGGTACACGGCTAGAGTAGAATTTGCCCTCAAACTTGGTTACACCGAACGTTTAGTTCAAACGGCGTTGGAAAAATTGGGTCCAGATCCAGAACAAAATGAACTTTTGGCTGAGTTGATAAAACTCGGTGCCAGCTGTTCCCAAAAGTCAGTTGATACTCCAGAAGAGTCTGATAGTATCGTAGACACAGATTTAGTGTCTAATGAAAACAGCGGATGCTCTAGTAGTCTCCGATCCGTCGTAATTGATGGAAGTAATGTGGCGATGAGCCATGGAAACAAAGAAATATTTTCATGCAGAGGAATCAAAATTTGCGTGGATTGGTTCAGAGCACGGGGACACAAAGAAATTACCGTGTTTGTGCCAAAGTGGAGAAAGGAAACCTCTAGAATTGATAATCCAATCGCGGACCAAGAGATTTTAGGAGAATTGGAAAAAGACCGTTTATTGGTGTTCACACCATCTAGGTTTGTATATTAATACATGAATTTTAAATATGATATTTAGCGTGACAGTCACGAGTAATCATCTGCGGCCTGCAAAAGTATTCATTTAACACGTTGACTGCCACGTCACTCATATTCGGGTGACAGTAAAATTTCTGATCGGGCCGCGTCACCCGTATTGGGGTGACGCTTATTCGACTACTTGCGAAGGATATTCGTATGTGTTTGAAAAGATATTTCCCTGAGGAAGTAACAAAACTATTGAATATTAATTAATATAAACTATATTTATTAATATAAATCACAATTTAATTTAATATAAATATAAATTTTATATAACAATTAATGTAAATTTTATATTAATTTAATATAAATATAAATTTTCACAAACTTAAATTTATAATAGAATATTCATTAATATAAACTGTTGTTATAAAAGTAATACGAAAATGGTTTATTAAGAAAACTATATAGAATGTAAAACTTTAAAACATTTTATACAAAGCTGAGGCTGGTCGGGACAACTTGGACAATGAGTTGTTGTTTTTTGTAAATTCGTAAAATATCAGTGAGAATACCCAGCAGAATACGCTTCGTACAGCGGTACGCGTGGCCTGAAGGAGATTTTACTGTAAACACGCGTGGCAGTCAACGTGTTAAATAGATGTTTAACGTTCCCTCCGCAAGTGAGGGCTAAAGAAATTATAGCTAATATTGAATATAACAATGTTACGTAGAGAAAAATATATAGTACAACAAATGAATGCTGTTTATTATCGGATGCGTTTTATTTAACCTTTTAACTGCGGTTATGGTTTATAAATCACATCTTAAAATTATAGCCAGAGGCGGATGTGACATATAAACATGTTAATTTTTGCTAATATAAAATAGCGGCTGTAGCTTATATATCACTAAAATAAAAATAAAATAAATATATAAAAAAAAATCTTTTAAAATAGAATATCATTTCAGTAATATAAAATTAATGTGGTTTATAAACCATACCCGCAGTTAAAGGGTTAAAGCGCTACTTTAATATAGAGATTAGAAAAAAACATTTTTTTTTGCGTATGTATTAAGCGTAATTTTGTAATATTCTATGCTTAGAATATCTAGTTGTATTATATTATAATACACGGTAGTGTATCTGCACAGTTACTGTCGCCTCACGTACGTATTTTGAATTTACCAAGAACAACGTTTTATACATCGCATATTTATACAAAAAATTGTAGCAAGCAAAATATTAACCATAGCCAATCACGAGTGTGTTTCAGCCCTGTGCTTCCGCACCCCCAGTTTACCCGACGTCCTCAGACTTACAGAGGTTTTTGAATTTTTCTAAGATAGGGCGGAAAGGGAGGGGATGAGACATCGTTAGGCGGTAGTCGATGGGTTTATGATGGGCAATCGTTTGTCGTATTGAATAGAAAAAAATATACATTAATTTTTAACTCCTTGACATACAATGACGTCTGGGAGACGTCATTCATTTCATGTGTCATCGTAGACTTTGACGTCTCCGAGACGTCAAGAACTGTCTTCGGCGAACGCCGCGCAGTATATTATTAGATTCTTTAACTGTTTCAGTTGTACGTCGATGCTATTTTGTTTAAAATACTTTCCTCTAGTGTGAAACATGTCTAATTCCACTACATATTCCAAAATGTTTTGAGATGTATCATACTTTACAGAACTACTAAATTATTATTTTATAGTATTACTTAATTATTGTACATTAACATTATATATCAACTTTATTGGATGTTATACAGCAATGTAAATTTGAAAATAAAACGTTCTGTTTCTAAGCTTGCACACGAGTGTCCACAGTTGAGTCAAATTAAATGGTATTCTACGGATGCGTCGACGCGCATTTTATTTGTATGTCAAGGAGTTAAGGAAATAGTGTAGGGATTTTAGGTTGCTGGCGGGTGTCTCAATAAAGACTCACCAATGGACACTGTCCGATGAACAATAACTATTTATCGACTAATAACTATACTTAATATTACAATACTCGCTCTCTAATTCTCTCAACTCGACTCACTCTTCTCGACCCTTCTCTGACTCTCCTTCACTCAACTCTGACTACTCTCTGACTACTCTACACGCGCATTTTCTCCATTCATTTATTCCCTGATTCTCTCTTCTTCTATTTCTCAATCTCTTTCACTCTGCTCAGGCATTCCCAGAAACTTCTCGGTCACACGATATTCCCTGTCACCCGGTCCAAATTCTCTTTTCTCGCACGTCTATCGCTCGGCCCAAACACTCGTCTCTCGCACCTCTATCGCTCGGCCCAAACACTCGTCTCTCGCACTTCGATCACACTGTCCCAAACACTCTTTATTCACACCTCTATCACTCCAGATTAAACATTCACACCTCAGACTTACCATTCCCATAATACTATGGTACAATTAGCAGTTTTTAAAATAAGAAAGTGGACTGTGTTTCCATCATAAACCCAATCCGTGGGACCATTAACAGTATTATAGCTGTTACTGTGACAAGTATTTCTGCAAAGTGACTTTTTGAAATTCGAATTATCAATAGAGATATAAAGATTCAAATGTAGTGCCTCGCGTGTAGCATGGCACCTAAGATCAAGCTGAAATTCCTATCAATAGAGATCACAGCTATTGTATATTTAATTCTTTTTTATGCGTTCACGGCAACTAGTACACTAGTTTTATATAAGAAATGTAAAAATAGAAGTAAATCTTGTAGAAGCGAAAAATCTAAGACGTTGATTTAAAATAATAGTTCAGTACAGTTGTGACTTGAATATGCATTTTTTTCAAAACAAGGTTTCTTAAGATGGACGATTGCATATTATGAAAATTGTTCGACCGATCCAGCATCTCTTTTCGGTTCATGTTCACAACATAATTGACTATGGTTGGAACTACGGACAAGTTTCTATCTCGCAAAAAATTAATTTCACAGAACAAAAACAGCTAAATTTTTAGTAGAAATCGAACATCTTTTAGTCAAAATGCTGTCATTCTGCAAATTTTTATTTTTAGGCGGCACTTGTGGTTTGAACCATAGCGGTAACTATAATAAAAGAAATAAATTTAATTATCTCCATTTCAGATTAGTTGGCGGCAAAAGAATGGTTTGTTATGATGATCGTTATATTTTGAAACTAGCAGCAGAGATTGATGGTATTGTTGTCAGCAATGATAATTACAGAGATTTAGCACAAGAAAATCCAGAATTTCGAAAAGTTATAGAAGAAAGAATTTTGATGTATACTTTCGTAAATGATCGATTTATGCCACCAGATGATCCTTTAGGTAGAAGTGGACCTACTTTAGATAATTTTTTAAGAATTTTTCCTAAAAAATCTGATCCAGCACCACCTTGTCCATATGCAAAGGTATGTTGATTATTATATACATTTTTCCAGATTTTTTAGACAATAACTAAATATTTGAACACTTTATTACAAGTAATGATTGTTAAATCAAGATGAAATGATTGGTGGCTATATATCAATGGAATATTCATTTTAATTTCAGAAATGCACTTATGGAAATAAATGTAAATTTCGACACCCAGAAAGAGGTCCTCATCCTCAAAAATCAGTTACAGAAAAACTTGTTGAACATGTACAAAAACATCTTCAAGTAAGTGGTCCAAGCCCAAATATCTTTATATTAAGTATTATATCTACCAATATATTTCAGCATCAACCACTTTGTAAAGCTAAATCAACAGTAATTACTAGTATTCAACCATTATCTTCAGTTACAAAAAGTAGATCTGCAGAAAATGTCACGATTGATCAACCAATAAGTTCCACAGTACATGGATCACAAGCACTTCCTACTACAAGTTCTCAAAGTAACAATTTTTTGTATTATTAATATTTTTACTGAAGTATTGTAAAATTATTCACTTATAATTCATATATGGAGCATTAAGTGTGCACGTATGTTGATAGAACATAGATGAAGAATGGAAAAATATTTTTATTTGTGCTCTACTGTCTCATGTTATTTTTGGTTTTCAGTTCTGTTAAAACATACGATTATTTGAATTTTTATTATAGTAGGTTATCGTTCTACCTGTTGGTCAGCAGGAAGATCGAGTAAACCAGAGACTGAACCACCAAATATGCATAAGAAACTACAGAGACAGCTGACTTTGAATCCAGTCTATGATCCTCGACTTCGCCAACTGAGACAATATCAGCAAGCATCTCAAACAAGTTCGTTATCGCAGCAAACTGGAATAACATCTTCTACAGTACAGCACAAGCCTTTAACTAGACATTCTAGTAACGAATCACCGTACAGAGTTGGCATGAAGTGAGTACCTTTCCCATCATTTTTATACTACAATTTTTATTTTAAGATTTATAGAAATAATAAATAAAAAAGGGCATGGAAAAAAATATCACCGTAGATTATTATTTCAAATATCGTAATTACATGAAGAATTGTTTCCAAAAATATTTTATCACATAGCTGGGAACATTCTGAAGGAAGACAGTGTCATCAACATGTAACACGTATTGCTTCGGCACCGGATTCTTATCAAGCTTGGCTACCAAATAGTTCAAATATGAGTTTACCATCAGGATCAAATCAACGACTTGGGGCTTCAGATCCACAGTTAAATGTCATTACGTCTCCATTATACTCGGCCATGCCATCGGACATGTTAAGGGAATTTCTTGATACAAGAACAAAAATACATTATCATTTGGCAAACATTTTTCCCGAAGAACATGTGAGAACTGCTATGTTAATCCACCCATTTGAAACAGATCCAATAGAAATCTGCGTTGCTATTTTGAAAATGTATCCTCAATAACGGAATAACAATCACTTCGTACGTTTATTTAATTTATATTTATTAAATAAATATATCAACAGATAAAGAGATTTAAAATATTTGAAAAATATTGTAATATTCATCGAAAAAAAACAAGAATTTTATAAAAAAAAACTAAGCTAATATTTGTTATACAATTATAACTTTTTTGAAAAGTATATATATATATAAATTCTATTTATCTGGTAAGGACCCGAAGTATTACACTCATATTTTAATAAACTTATGCATGGTAACATTTCGGGCCCTCCCCATATCGATTTTAAGAACAATAAGATCCCGTTAATTGAACGTCGATGTTAAATTAACGAGACTCCAAGATGGTTTTCTTCAAAGAATTGTTGGAGTTCGAATTAATAATCGTATAGTCGAAGCATGACATCGATCACAAAATAAAGACAAATATGGGAACGAATATTTTTAATACTTCCAAGTGATGATACATTGCTTTATTCTTTAAATAATAAAACTTTTTTTACTGTAATTGGTGGAAATAACACTCGTTAAATTGGCGAGACTGTCTGACATACAGTTAACGCGATTCTACTGTATACATTCAGCTTCATCCACCAAAACGTAAAGGGCAAAAAAATGATCAAATTTTACAATTTTACTGAGCTGCTATTTTAATGTTTTTTTTTTTTTTTTTAACTGGATTAAAAAGAAAACAATTAAACAGATTACTAAAACTTTAATTTTATGATACAGAACAAAAAAGTAATGTTTTGAATATATTTTCATGTTATGATCCTTTAATAACGCAAGCTTGAGATATAAGTCATCAAATTCAAATTCAGAAGATCAAATTCAACACGTTAGGTTACTTTTTACTTTACTTATAAAATTGATACATATGAGAACATCTATTGCATTTTACTCTCTTCCCTTTATTTATAGCGTGGCACACACAACATGTGAATAAGTACTTGAACTAAGTACTTTTTTAATCATCAAATGTTTTAATTTTTATATAATGTTTTTAAAGTTGATCCAAGACTATTAGTTTTTTTCAAAAATTTAAGAAGTAATTTTTTCTCTAAAGAAGCTTGTAATCTACAATTTGAAATATTAAATGTCTCGTTTAAAGGATTCCCCAATTCGTCATTTATCATGCAACGGTAAATAAATTTTAATTACAAAATTGATTTCTCCATAGGGGTAAAAATAAAATAATAGATTCGTTTTACGCGAAAAGAATAAAAATTCTTATCTAGAACGGTAAATTAAATTGCTTCTTTGCTTGCAAATACATTATTAACTATCTCTATTTTATTTCATATACTGAATGTATATTTCTGTTTTTTGATTGTTAAAGTGTTAGATATTAAGAAAAACTAACAGTTCTTTTTTATTTTGCACGAAAATAAATAAACTATGAAAACGACTCATGTCATTGTGAAAATAACATTATAAAAAAATTAATTTCCTTTGCTCAGGGAGCACAGAAAGAAAAGATTCTTTGTTATCTTAATTTAAGTAGGCTATTATACAATATAAAACATGCACATAGTTCTAGATTTTTTATGTTGTATAACTTATATTTTGCATATTCGGATAAATATTTTGTAATAATTTAACGATCAAACTGAAATTTGTTAATGGAAATGTTCTATGAGTACGTAAGAATAATTAGCAAATTGTAAAGTACACAAACACACTCGCTTGTGCGGTTTTGAAAAATATTTAAGATATAAAAATTGATGTTGTTATTGTCGGTCCTACTACAACCTCTACATTCAGTGCACACGTACATGGTGAATGTTCTACATATGACTTGTAAAAATGATGCGAACCAATAAAAAGAATGTTTTATAATTTATAATCATAATTTTGTAGAACACGAGACAATTATGCTATTTTTTTATGCTTTATAAGGAAAGTGTAACACTCTCAGGTTACCGATTTTGCTGAAATTTTGAACAGTGGTAGATTTCATTCTTCTGTTTATGAATATACCCTGTTATAGGGGCAGATACTCAATATTTTCCGAGATATTGATGACTGAATTTTCTGTACAATCTGAAAGCATAGTTTAAACAGGATTTTTAGTTGAAATATATTATATTAATATATTTCGAAATATAACATAAAATAATTCCAATTTAGTTGAAACAGGAAACAAGTACGCAAGTAGCGTGAAGACGAGTCAAAGACTGGTATTCCATACCTAAGCCAAATAATTTGATTAAAAGGCAACGGTACAGTTCTTCTCGAGCGCCCTACACTCTCTTTGCGGTGGCATAGTCGCACCTATTTATGGATATAAGCGTGAGATAGTGCAAACAAGACTATTATCTCAGCGTTTAACGCTCGATTATACAAAGACAGCATGGGCTTTTCATGTAGCGGCGACGACTCATCGACATACTGTCAAGACATTATCGATTCCTGACACAGAATCAAGACAACTTGTGTCAACAGTACATCAATAGTCGCAGTGAAAACTTTAACCACTTCGGTACGGCGCCTATCGGCCACGAAACGTTGCCCGCAGCCGGCATTCACCGTCCGCGTTCATGTCACGGCCGTCGACTATAGGCGACGCTCGGCTGTGTGGGGTCATCTCACCTCCACGTGGTCCCCGCTGGGCAACGTCTGACTGGCAATCTAGGACTTGCTCTTAGATTCCCGGTCAAACGGCTAAGTGGGTCACTTCCCGCAACGGACGGTCTACTCTTCTGGTGATCCTTAAATGGTGAAGAAGGGGTTTTTCCTGGTCCGCCGCACATAACATCTACGTGTGTAACCCCTGCCAGTGGTTTCTACCTCCGAACATCGGCCGACATGAGCATTAATGCTCAGCTCGGGGAGCCGGCCACGGGCTCAGGGTCATCTACCCTGACAGTCCAAGGCAGGCGGTGCAGTGGCACCGTGGCTGTGGGGTGGAACGGTCAAAGGCACCAGCCAAAGCCAACCTANCTCACCTCCACGTGGTCCCCGCTGGGCAACGTCTGACTGGCAATCTAGAACTTGCTCTTAGATTCCCGGTCAAACGGCTAAGTGGGTTACTTCCCGCAACGGACGGTCTACTCTTCTGGTGATCCTTAAATGGTGAAGAAAGGGTTTTTCCTGGTCCGCCGCACATAACATCTACGTCTGTAACCCCTGCCAGTGGTTTCTACCTCCGAACATCGGCCGACATGAGCATTAATGCTCAGCTCGGGGAGCCGGCCGCGGGCTCAGGGTCATCTACCCTGACAGTCCAAGGCAGGCGGTGCAGTGGCACCGTGGCTGTGGGGTGGAACGGCAAAGGCACCAGCCAAAGCCAACCTACTCGGGATCGTGCATACGCAGACGGCTCTACCTCCTCGTGGTCCCCGCTGGACAGCCCTGGACGTTGCTCGATAGCGTCCAGGGCTGACTAAACGAGCCGTTTCCCCTTTCAGGGGTAGATCCAACTTGTCCAATGATCTCTCCGCAAGGAGAACGAGGGCAGGGTTTTTCCTAGCTCTAGCCCAGTACAACACCTACACTGGGCGACCGTTCGTGGCTGTTCAACTAGAAAGTAGGCCTAACAACATCAGGCAGGCGTGGCCGATATGGGGGGAACCTCGTGGTGCGGCAAAAACCCCGTTCGCGGTGCATCCGCCTAGACTAAATGTGTGGGGTCATCTGTGGCCGTCTATCGACTATAGTCGACGCTCGTATCGAAGTGGTTAAGTGCACTCGCACAGCCACGACGATTTTGCACCTCCATCTCTGCATTTTCTTGCGGATCAATGTACACTTCAGCCTACGTAAAAGTTAATGTCGGACATATTCAGAGATGTAACGCTCGCGTCTGGATAAATTCCACCTTGCTTTATATTTTAATTCTCGTTGACACGTGCCATAGTCAAATGAATGTTATCGTCCGGTGAACTGTAAGGATGTTCCTTGGCATAACCTATTACATCTACCCTGAAGGATCAGCGAAATAATCTTCCAATTAGCTACCTCCACTATCCTAAGGGGGCGATAAAAATATCCAGTTATGCCGCAGAGCGTTTCCTATGGACGAATCCTTTCATTAAGTTAGGGACCGAAGCGGGAAAGACTCCACACAGCAGGTCCACGGTACCCGCTGCATCCACGGGGCATCTTAGGGAGGCGGACTCGTTAGTGCGCGCAAGCAACTACGCTTCTGAGACCAAGAGAATCGGTACAATGGGCAGGAACGGCGTCGAAGCGCAACACGGACCCAGCCGACCTTTACCTCTTGGCTGGTTCGAACCTCGGGCATCTTGGGATTATTAATTCCACATCGCGGCAATCGTAGCGACCTATCTACGAAGCACTACGCCTGAGGAAGCGTGCCATTGTCAGTGAGAAAATTTCTAAGCGCAAGCACCTACCACAGTCGGGTCAAGGTGTCTTTAACACTATGCCGTCCGGCGGCACCGCAGTGGTGTCGTTCGCAAAGTATCGCTCGACGGCGGGCGACACCACAGCGGTGTCGTGTACAAAGGATCGGTCAACGTCCGGCGTCACCATGTTGGTATCGTTCGCATTGTACCGCCCAGTGGCCGGCTACAACACTTTAGTATCGTTTGCATTCTGTTGGTGATCTGTGGTGTTCTGTTGCTGTTTTACTTAACACTTAGCCGACCGATCGGGTAGATCTACCCATTTCCAAGCTACAGTGGCCGACCGATCGGGTAGATCTACCATTTTGACCTGAGGAACACTTCTTTCTCTATAGAACTTCTTATTTTTATAGAGTACAACATAATTATAATAACATGCATTAATTTTTGAAGTCTTTTATTGCCCACTATTACGGCAAGCTTTTATTGCCATTATTAGCGGACAGCGAACAGCAATTTGGCTTTTCCAAGCGCGGTGGAAACTGAGTAGGTCTCTGTGGCGCGTGCGGTCGGCTAAGTGTTAAGTGGAATAAGTTACATACGTCAGCAAAAGTTTTTTTTTATAAGTACTTGTACCCTAATGTGAGATTGGTAAAACTTGAAATTTATAATCTCCTAATAACCGCATAAACAGCCGGCGACAAGCGAAGTAACAGAATTAGTGCTACCGGCGTCAAGCGAAGAAATGTTTACAAACAGTGCGAACGGCAAAGTGTTAATATACTCGGGAAAGTGAAGTACAAAATCAGCGGATGTTTGCACAAACAAATGCAGTAAAGGCTAACAAACATGATGAAAAATTAGCGATGCGATAGAACAAGTGAATTATGAATTATGTGGTGCTCACAATAGGCACCACAAGTCTCACTAGTGTTTCTTGTGTTTGGTTCTATAAAGAGACCACGAATCTGGTGCATTATTCTCATGTTTGGGCTGCAAAACCTACCACGAGTTTCACATAGTATTATGTTACAAGGAAATAGGTTATACAGCTTCAATATACCTAAAGTCTACTCTACAGTCTCTTTGAACACAACCATCAAGTGATTTCTAAGATAAATCTCCCCTTTCTTTCTCTTGCACATACATATTTTGCAGTATCATTTTGCATTACATGCAAACATATCTCCTCTCTTATATTTTATGTTTTCCAAAACTTTGTCTCCATAATATTTTGTTTAGCAGTTTACTGCTTTCACCTAGAAATCAAACGTTTACTCTGGAGTTTTGCTTATTTCACCAGATATTATGTAAAAAATAGAGTTACCTTTTGGTTCAACAAGTTGATTGCAATATTCACGTAACAATAACATTGAGTATAGCACATACGAGTGAAAGCAAAAAAAAATAGTATCACGATATATCTTCTCACGGTGAAATTCTTTCCTCATTTGTGTGTAATGTGTTACTGATAGTAACTTATAATAATTTACTTGTTTTCTGAATAGTTCAATTTAATATGGGAACTATTAATAGCAGATTTTTGTAATTTAAAAATACAATAATAATTTTGAACACCTAAAATGTTAAATACATTTGATCATTTATATCGATAGGAATCATCAAATATTTTCATTCAATTTAATGAACAAAATTTGTAATAATTACAGTTAATAGTAATTTATTATTATAAATGCAGTTAAAACACATAAATACATAGTTCTTAATTATTAAAATTCAACCTAAGGACTTGGTTACATTTGAAACAAATCACAATCGCATAAAAATTAAACAATTATTCTGTGAAAGAGAATAAAAATGGTAAGGTTTTAAATATTAACTATATCAAATATATACTAATTTAACAACTAGTCCTCTTTTACCTTGTACGTGTACTTAAATTTATTCCACTTTTAAATATTATTTTATAAATCGACTATTAAAAAAAAATCTTTAAAAATAGAAAATAATTTCAATTGGATTAAAACTAAAAAAGAGAAACTTTATAACTATGTGTGAAAAATGAACCTTTCCATTTATTTTATTAAGTATGGTAATACGTAAAACAATTCTGTTAAACTCAATATTTTATTCGGAAAAATAAAAATATTAATTTCCAATTATTATTATTTATTTAAAATTTAAATTTCATTGTTACTCAAAACGCTCTTTTTTACTGTTTTGTTAAAATTCTAATGTTCCAGAGAATCTTTTTGATCATTTGGTAGTACTACTCTTTTATAACTTTGTTGAAACATAAGTACTAAAAGAAAAATAGCATTTATTATTCCAGATAGTTGTTGATACAAATATTCTAAATATTTGACAAAATTAACATTCTGTACTTACATATGTTCTAAATAATGAACATTCTTAATAAAATCTTGAGCTAATATTTAAAAAATACTACATAATGTTCTTTCATTGTCATTAATAAAAATGAAATGTGATTTCAGTAAAAATTTCCATTTGATAGCGGTAATAAACTACATATTCGACAGTTGTAACATTTTATATTAAAATCGTTAACTCCGGAAATAAATTTTGATATTGATCTTGAATAGTCTAAATACTCCAAGTTCTATAATATTTTTAAATTTTTTGCAATACTTGTCACTTAATTATTGTTTCTTTGTTGTAAAATTCAAATTCCTCGCGTTTCAGTTCAGAGATTTACGACAATCCTCAGAGAATTCTCTCGTAAAAGAGAAGGTAGGCTTGACTTCGTAATACAGTTGTTTCGTCGACTTCCGTTACTCTAAAAAACAAAAAATTGAATTAAATTGTGAGTACTATTTAGGTATGCCTGTATTTGTATAAAACTAAAATTAAATTTTAATTCAAATTCATTTTACGATAACAGTAACTAACAAAATCCTGAGTATAAAATTAGACATACTACACATTTATTTAATTAAACAGATATTCAGAACATGTAAAAAATATTCCCTAAATGTTAATTAATAACAGAACTATAAACATCTTAATTCTTTGAATAATAATAAAAGGTTAAAGTCTTTGAAAGGATTAAACAGTCTAGAAGAGACAAGTAGCATTGAAACTGTTAAAATATAATAGAAAAACAAATCAGTGTGAACAAAGACAATTATAATTACAATTTGTCAAAAGGTTCAATTCTTTTAATATCAAATCACTGTAAAGGTCCCAAGAGTAGTGCAGATAGTAAAAAGAAATAACATTAAATTACAAAAATTACATCTTTTATACCAAGACTTTTTTATTAAAATTATGCTATAAAGAGATACTTTAAAGCATGAACCATTAATATGTAAATAAACAAAAAAGTGTATTGAAAATATTGCTATGCTGTCATCAGCATGATATACCTTAAAATTATGTTTCAACGCCTAAGTTTGATTCCCAACAACGCTCAAGGAACGCGATGTTCTGATGATGCTAACGTTT
>SMSQ01012137.1:0-20604 GCA_019453375.1 Ctenoplectra terminalis | reverse complement strand
GTCACTTAATTATTGTTTCTTTGTTGTAAAATTCAAATTCCTCGCGTTTCAGTTCAGAGATTTACGACAATCCTCAGAGAATTCTCTCGTAAAAGAGAAGGTAGGCTTGACTTCGTAATACAGTTGTTTCGTCGACTTCCGTTACTCTAAAAAACAAAAAATTGAATTAAATTGTGAGTACTATTTAGGTATGCCTGTATTTGTATAAAACTAAAATTAAATTTTAATTCAAATTCATTTTACGATAACAGTAACTAACAAAATCCTGAGTATAAAATTAGACATACTACACATTTATTTAATTAAACAGATATTCAGAACATGTAAAAAATATTCCCTAAATGTTAATTAATAACAGAACTATAAACATCTTAATTCTTTGAATAATAATAAAAGGTTAAAGTCTTTGAAAGGATTAAACAGTCTAGAAGAGACAAGTAGCATTGAAACTGTTAAAATATAATAGAAAAACAAATCAGTGTGAACAAAGACAATTATAATTACAATTTGTCAAAAGGTTCAATTCTTTTAATATCAAATCACTGTAAAGGTCCCAAGAGTAGTGCAGATAGTAAAAAGAAATAACATTAAATTACAAAAATTACATCTTTTATACCAAGACTTTTTTATTAAAATTATGCTATAAAGAGATACTTTAAAGCATGAACCATTAATATGTAAATAAACAAAAAAGTGTATTGAAAATATTGCTATGCTGTCATCAGCATGATATACCTTAAAATTATGTTTCAACGCCTAAGTTTGATTCCCAACAACGCTCAAGGAACGCGATGTTCTGATGATGCTAACGTTTGACAACGTTATTAAATTTTTTGGATACCATCCCCCGTCTCGGTTTCGGTCGAGATATTAACGCGAGTGATTCATATTTATTAATATTATCTTTTAAGAAAAAGCGCATGAGAAGTTGCAGAATAGTTGTACACATGAAAAAATCTACATATTAATTATATATTAATAACGTGTGTTTGAAACGTGCTACATAGTCTATGTCCGTTCTAGAATATTCAGAAATAATATTTTAAGATTTGAGGAAAATCGGTTCAGTAGTTCTTAAATCTTGTGGGAACATAAAAAACGGTTCTCTCTTTATATAATAGTATAGATATAGATTCTTTGAAGCAGATAAACTTATAGATATATCCTAAACAAATGTTTAACAATTTTATTACACATTTTTTTAGGGCATAAGAAACCGTTAAATTTTCATTCTAAAAATTTGTTGATATCTGTTATAGTTTCCAAGAAATATAGGAAAATATGAAAAGTGTGTTTTCACTCTGAAAAACTGAATGTCAGCAGATAAAAAAATACTATGATACGTAGTTCAAGGTCCTCTACAAATTAGCAGTTTCAAATTTTTTTTTTTCTTATCTCGTTGTCAATCGCTCGCTATATTTATTTTCTCACTTTGTCGAGCCGTGCTCGAACCAATTCCTCAAAACAACGCTACCCTAAACGCGAGAATTCCACTGCCGACTTCCGAACTTTGTGGAATTTAACCGTGCATTACTGTACATACATGCACGGGTTTAGAAAAAAATTGGCCTAAATTGAAAACTGAATTCGGTACGATGGTGAAAAGTGCATTTGGTATTTTTCATTTATCATGAGAAACATAGTCTCAACACCAAATAATGCTACGCAATTCTTATCAGCAATTCCATTCATTGAAATGAAACGGTAAAGCGACCCTTGTGTAATAACTCTGAGAATCAAGGAAACGAATAGCCATTCTCAGCGAACCGACAGTCGTCGTCCTCCACCAACATCAACGCAGAAGTATGAAATTAGAATTGACCCCCAATATACCCATCTCAGATATATTTTTCGCTCTTAGCGGACATTTTGAGACCAATTCAGAATCCACCACGGTTCCCGTTCTTCATGTACGCCAAGCCAAAGCCATATCAGCAAAAACCACAGAATCAAACCTTTCCAACCTCCCTCCTCTACATACATTCACTCTCAAGTGAAAAGTTGTATTAATCTAATTAAAATCCTCAAAAATATGTATGGGGAGGATTCTCAAATAAAATTCCTGGAAAACCAGATCAAAATCAAATTCCTCAAAATAGAAAACCATAAAAAATTTGAGTTCTGTCTTGAAAATAATATGAAACTTTATATTTACTCAACTTGGTGAAAAGCTCATGTTCTTAGTATTGAAAGGTTTTTCTAAAATAGACTAAAATAGCCAGGAGTTATTAGCAGAACTCAAACATGTATATGAGTTACACAACCCATCTCTTGTCATGAAATATAAAAGGATCACTTATGTAAATATTCAGTATATAAAACTATATTTTCCCTAGGAACCAGCATCCAGAAAGTCAAGAAGACAGGTATCCTCTTCCATTCCTGAATATACTGAGGAAAATACGACTCCAATAAGACAATCATCCGGTACTTCTGTTGCCAAACATATGGACACACTTCAACTAATTGTAATAAAAACTCAAATTCCAGTCAAAAACTCCTGACGCTTCAGCCAAACATTATAATTATAAAAGCAATCACTCTGTAAACTTTAGTCAGTGTTCAGACTAATTGCTCACCTCTCCAAGCGAATACAATCTCCAACACTGCTGAACTGCTGTTGAAAACATAAAGTCATAAGTAAACAAGTATTTGTTAGATGATAACCACCAAGAAAGAAAGAAACTGTACGTTAAATACTTTAATTTCAGTAAGAACATTTTAATAAACGCTTTTCATCTTTATCTTTCATATTGGCATCCATTAGTTACTCCCAAATCTCTACCCACATTTGCATGGGATTTAAATTAAAATAATCTCTGTGAAATTATTAAAATCTGCTCTGCTAGTCCACGATACAGAAAACCGACTGTATTAGTAGAGAACGTGACTTGCTTACCTGAAACGCTGGTTCTTCTGCAGCTCCTTGGGATGCTGATTTTAAACCTTCTATCTTGAAAAAGGACTTACTTTATGGGTAGAATTTAAACAATATGACCATATATTTGTTCTTTAATTTAAACGTCTCTAGCCCATCATTATAAAGAAATTTGCAGAGTAAGAATTTGTTTATAATTTTCAATACTATAAAATTAATTTTTCAAATAACAAAAATATTATTAGAAAAGGACAACCCTGAAACTTTAATCATAAATATCTAAAAAAAAATATATTAAATATTTGTAAATAAGAGAACGAGATCTGTAAGGATACAAAGTTTCAACAAAATTGGTAATTTGAAAACCTTGCATTCTCCTTATCAAAACAAAATTCTGATATCAACATAAAAAAGTAACTGATTTGGCGTGGACTCACTAAATAACCCTTTTGGGTTATTTAAAATATAAATATTGGGTTATTAAAATGTTATTTCAAAATAAATAATAAATAAGAATCTTTTTGCTGAGCGTGATCGTCATTTGAGAAACAGGTTCCTTGAACTGTAGTAGGAATCAAACTTCACAAAAACCAATTATTTGCTTTCATGTATAATTTATCCAATCATTATCACAAGCAATAGTTTTCAATGTTTGCTTCATTGGACGGTCAGTTTTAATTTTAACTTCAACAGATTATTATTTAAAGTGTATACGTGTAATGGAAAAAGGATACTTACCTGGAGTCCGAAATATAATACCATTTGCCAGGTGGTGGTTCCACTGTGGGTGAGAGAGTTGCAGCTGCTTCTTCCGTTTCAGACTCGGAACTCGAAAAATATGAACTTTCTTGCATATCTTTAACATCTTTTGGTGGCAAAAATGACCACCGAGGATCGTCTGGTGTTAACGGTAATCGCGACTGGAAAAAATTTTGTTTTTTACAATACTTTTACATTTAATATGCATAACATTTGACTTACAGCATACAATTTAAAAAGTGGTAATTAGAGTAGCATCCGCTTGAATGTCGCACGTTCGTATTCGCGTTAAGGTAGTAATTCGAGGCAAATACACGACATTCAAGCGGACGTTAACTGTAATTACAAAAAAAAAAACACTGGCTAAAGATACAAGGTTAAAAATATACATGTATTTTAAATTATTTGTAGAAAAATTAAAATAAACGATTAAAGATAGTAACTAATTTATTTGGAAAAGTGTAGTTCGTTTTTCTAGTTTTTTACTTTAATCCGAAAAATTGAAAGAAATTTTTATTTTATTTGTACTGGAATTACTTTAACAGTTTTATAGATATTGTAGATCAAATTTAATAAATTAATACTTATTTTAGAAATCAGTAATTTATTTAAATCATATATTTAGTTATGGAATTAAAGTAGTTTTACTTAAAATATTTCTTTTATATTACAAAGAGAACAAAAAAATCAAAGAAGTAAAACCTTCATTAATGATGCTTTTTGTTAGTTGCTTAATATCCTCAGTTTTAAATACATATTTGTATAACTTGATATAATTTGATAATATTTATACCATTATATTACTTCAACAATATGTGTGATATACTCATTTATAATAATTTAAAGTAAATGGTTAACATTTAGATAATTACCTTCACATACGCAACATAATGGCCACCGTGAATAGTTCCACTATGTTCAACAACACCATAAAGTGCATAAATTCTAGCTTTTTTATGATTCTTACAAATAGGTGCTAGATCGAGCAGTATCGGAAATGAAACGTGCCTTGTTACTTTTCGAAAATCAACTCGTTGTGCTTGAAATCGTTTTAGGTGGAGGATCAGAACCGGTGGTACTCGAGAGATCAGGTATTGCTTTGTACTTGGAGTGCATACCATCTTGCAATTCTCTTTCACCTAGCATCATAAAAAAATCATTTCGTTTTACTAATCAATTCAAAATCATAATCTTCATATAATATTTTTAATATTTCAATATTTAAGACGTGATACTCAAAGTCTAACTCAATCAATTATACAGTAGAATGGACCGAACACAAAAAGAAATTGAAAACTCCTGCATGTACCAAGGTTCCTGCAACTATTGAAGTAGCCAATCAACTGTACGAAATCACCCAGTTTTACTATGTCCTTGAAAATAATTCTTTTACCGTCGTTTTTCACCTGTTTTTTCATAACTAAGCAACTATTCTTACTAGGTGATAAAATGCAAGAGATTCGCATGTATCAAGAATGCAATTACCGAGATTCTGTAGTATATAAGGTGAAACATTGGTATCACTTTTACAAAATTGGTATCTTAATGCTTTTTTTTCTTAGAATTTATCCCTTCATAGATTTTTGCTATCAGAAAATAGTTATTCCATTTAGCAAACAAAGTTGACCTTCCTATCTCACTAATCCTTTCTAACAAAGTGAAGCTATTGTTATTATACACTGGTTCCTATAAAACTATGCAACTTTTGTAGGGAACATCTCTATGAAATTTTAAATATTGCAGAAATATTTCAGATGATAAGATTAGATGAAACACTTCCTATAACATAAAAAGTTATAGAATACCATTGACTTATTAAATCCAAATTGATTATAAATTCAAATATTAAATTCAAATTGAAATAAAAATAGTTTCTTATTTCATAAATTTCCCATTTATAATATTAAATACATATTACTTTTTAAAATAGCTTTAATAAATAAAGGTTTTATATGATAAGTTTGTATGTCATATCAATATACCTTCTTTTCTCTGGCAGTACAAGCTTCACAACTAACTTTGTTGCTACCGCTCATTAATTCTAAAGCTGTAAATTGATTCAAACACGATTGTATTGAACATTCTCCTTCCTTAGTTTGATATCTAGTAGGTGATTGCTGAAGACTGCTACCAATGCCTATTTTTGAAATTCCAGAAGTGATATTGTTGATTCCATTGGTAACGTTGTTTGAACATTCTTCTATTTTTCTCCGTGTTTTCCTATAATTAAAATTAATGTGTTACGATTAAGACGCTTAAATTATTCGAAATTGTGTTAACATATTAACGCTTTGCGGTCAAAACTTTGAAATAAATGACGAGATATGCCAACCACAATATTTTAGGAATAAAAATTTCATTTAAATGTTTATAATGAGTCATATGGTTTTGAGCTTTAAAAATACAAGAGAAGAATGCTTGAACCGAACGTTTAACTCCTTGGCTTACGATTTCTTCAATCTTCATACATATCAGCAACAGTTATTTACGTCTTTGATACTCTGTCTAACGCAAAGTATTGAAATATTACACCTATTTTGTATTCGCTAATTTTCAATATTGTAAATTTAAATTACAGTTAAAGCTAAAATTGAACTTTATCATAAATATTATGCGTTTTTATTGTACTTTATCCAGAATCGGCGCCACGAGTGTGACTCGTGGTTATAGGGCAAAGGATTAAGATTATAGTGTAAGCAAATGTTTTTGCAGAATATCTGAGGAAAGAAAAAATCTAAAAGATAAAATAAAATTCAACCATACCATTGATTACAGGTAGCTTCTTCTTGCTCTTCATGGGTAACAGGCTCAATGAAGTTGGGGCTAAGTGTTGATACATTAGAATTCTCTGCAGCTTTACCATTCGTTAAAGTAGGCACAGAACTAGTTGGACTTTCTTTCGATGCAGTTGAATTAAGGCTGACAGTTGGAACTTCCGGACTCGTTACATCTGACGTTACTGGTAAAAAATTTAATATAAAAAATCCAGTTTGAACCCCACTTTCGTTTTCTAAACTTTCGGAACTATCTAACTCGTCCAAAGCTTTTTCTTTTGATTGTTTTATTGTAGATACATTCGTTGAACTTGGACTGTAAAGCGAATAAATTTACTGAATTAGTAGTCTTATTTGATAAAACGAACAAATTAGTTCATTCTATTATAATATACCTGGGTAATGCATTTTTATCAAAACGATTCAGAAGTTGTACTAAAGAAATATTATCTGCTGCACTATATTGTAAATAATTATCTAATAGTACTTCACTTGTAGTGTCACTTGTTTTTATTGAATCAGTCGATGGAGAAGCAGGACTTGCTAAAGTAGACTGTTTCTCTGAGCTATAACCTGATTCACCTACTTCTCGAAGAAGACCTTCCGCTTCTGTATTATCTTCTACATCTGCATCGCTTTCTTCTACAAAATGAAATTTATTTCTTTAAAAAAAAAAAAAAAAAAAACAACAATTTAACGTTGCAGACATACTTATCGCTACGTTTATGTATTCAAATTGCAATTACATCGAACAAATTCAAATCTTTACGTAAAAATATTTTTTAGTTATACAATACACAAATGAATGATTATTACACATTTATTTATCTGAATTTATAGAACTCGATAAACAGTACTACGGTTTTTAAAAAAATAATTCAAAACAATATTTTGCAAACTTAGAGTATTTTACCTGATTTAAGCACACCATTGTTTTCTTCAACAATGTTGTTCTTATTGGATATAAAACTATCGCCATAGTTACGATTTTCTTGTTTTTTATTCTTCTTATTTTTTCGGGCAGCTTTCTTTTCTTTTTTTAACTGATACTTTGAAGGTGCATGTGAAATATTATTTCCCATCAGATCAAATGTATCTTCAAAGCCATTGTTCTTCCTTCTTAAATAAATATACGCATAATAAATTATTCAGTACCAATTATGGTTATTATGTTAATTAGCAAATCATACAAACATTATATAATACGATTCACTTTTATTAGTTTGAACGTAATGATAATAAAAATATGATACTAATAAAAACTGAGCAATATCTGCATACAGTGAGTACAAAATGTATTTACACATACTTACATTTGTAAATTAGAAATTTTGTTAATTAACCCCTTAACGCACAGATTTTTTGAAAAAAACCGGCCAAAAAAAAGTCAATTTTTTTCTATGTAAAAAAACATACTTTAGAACATTGTCTTGGCAAAAAAAATAAAAAAAATACAAAATTAATCAAAGATAAGTGTATCTTTGTAGACAGTTTTGTTCCATGGAAAAAGGCTATATTTTATTCTTGAATAAATAAGTGTTATAGCTTACAATTCTATGTAAATGATAAATATCAATAAAACGATTTTTTTTCCTAGCTTTCACATTGTTATTTTCAATTCTCGATTATATTCGAGTGTGAAAAATTATAGCAGCATAAAATACAACGCCGCTCGAATTATCTCGAGTGTGCACAGTTTGGCCTGTTTAGCGCGCTCGAATTGACTCGAGCGTACAAGTTAAGGGGTTAATCTTTGTATCTTATATCTTCTAGATCAATGTCTTCTAGTTCGATAGAAATATGTGTAGATAATGTAAAATTTAATTTGTTATGATTTAACCAATCGTTACTTGGGTATTAGAATTTAACACGTTAAAAGCTACACCAATTTTGGTCAGCCTTCCTTAGGTTGTTTTCTACGATACAAGTTCAAAAACAGTTGGTCAAAAAATAGGGAAGTATTTAAGAAAAAAAATTGTAAAAGCCTGCAAAGGAAAGTCGTATCTTTGTTTAACATATTTTAATAAAATCCATTAACGAATTGTAAGGTATTATTTTTTGAATTTGATTTGAGGAACCAATGATGCCCAAATGAAAAGTTCAGCGTCGGTCCGTAGGGACCGATGTGGCGCTTAACGTGTTAAAAAGAGCGGTGTGCGAATACTTTTTGAACCAACTGTACATACTCATTTAAACAAATATCTTTAAAGTTTTAACTGCTGCAGTTATAATAGATTCAATCAGAATTGATACCTTCATGATTATTATAATTGTTATTCTTATTAATATTATTTATATTAANAGCAATATCTGCATACAGTGAGTACAAAATGTATTTACACATACTTACATTTGTAAATTAGAAATTTTGTTAATTAACCCCTTAACGCACAGATTTTTTGAAAAAAACCGGCCAAAAAAAAGTCAATTTTTTTCTATGTAAAAAAACATACTTTAGAACATTGTCTTGGCAAAAAAAATAAAAAAAATACAAAATTAATCAAAGATAAGTGTATCTTTGTAGACAGTTTTGTTCCATGGAAAAAGGCTATATTTTATTCTTGAATAAATAAGTGTTATAGCTTACAATTCTATGTAAATGATAAATATCAATAAAACGATTTTTTTTCCTAGCTTTCACATTGTTATTTTCAATTCTCGATTATATTCGAGTGTGAAAAATTATAGCAGCATAAAATACAACGCCGCTCGAATTATCTCGAGTGTGCACAGTTTGGCCTGTTTAGCGCGCTCGAATTGACTCGAGCGTACAAGTTAAGGGGTTAATCTTTGTATCTTATATCTTCTAGATCAATGTCTTCTAGTTCGATAGAAATATGTGTAGATAATGTAAAATTTAATTTGTTATGATTTAACCAATCGTTACTTGGGTATTAGAATTTAACACGTTAAAAGCTACACCAATTTTGGTCAGCCTTCCTTAGGTTGTTTTCTACGATACAAGTTCAAAAACAGTTGGTCAAAAAATAGGGAAGTATTTAAGAAAAAAAATTGTAAAAGCCTGCAAAGGAAAGTCGTATCTTTGTTTAACATATTTTAATAAAATCCATTAACGAATTGTAAGGTATTATTTTTTGAATTTGATTTGAGGAACCAATGATGCCCAAATGAAAAGTTCAGCGTCGGTCCGTAGGGACCGATGTGGCGCTTAACGTGTTAAAAAGAGCGGTGTGCGAATACTTTTTGAACCAACTGTACATACTCATTTAAACAAATATCTTTAAAGTTTTAACTGCTGCAGTTATAATAGATTCAATCAGAATTGATACCTTCATGATTATTATAATTGTTATTCTTATTAATATTATTTATATTAAATTCATTACATTATTCTTTCATAAAATGTCTCATTTAATCATACCACCTGGTATACAAGGTAAATCAAGAAAAGATGAACGAATCCCTCAAATATACAGGGTGGATCCTTCATTTTCATATCCTAAAATAACTGTGCTGCTTTAAAGTATAAAGTGACATGTTTAAGATGAAATTATTCAGCTCAAAAGAATATACGCCTCTTCCGCAAGATCTTTTACTTTTATTACTACAAAGTTTCTGGCATTTTACGTTATGAATGATATTACAACAAACTCAACCATTTATGCTTTTATGTTCTTCAAATAATCTTGAACAAATAATATATAAATAATATGTTCTTCAAATAATCTTTTATCAGAACATTGAAGATGTTCTATCAACTACGCCCTTTCAAACTGAATAATTCCACTAAGCATTACCATATTCTTGAAAACAACAAAGACATTTTAGTTGGGAAAGATAAAAGAACTGTCCTTCACTTGATAGGTAAATATTAGTCGAAAAATCATGTACATTATGGAGTTTGGTACTAGTACATTTAAGTGTTTTATATCATTATATTCAATCTGAATGTTATATAACAGTAAACAAAAAAACAAACTCTTCATACTTAATATTTTGTTTTCAAGAAAGCCCTAAATTGTATTACCTAACTTTGAAATTTTTTTCTTCCTAAAATAAAATAGAAGTGATAGTAACTTTGTTATGGCCTAGGACAGAGGTTCTTAACCCTCTATAGCCCGAATTTTGTCTGCTTATTGGAGAAAAAATTACCATTGATTACAGTTTTTCACTTTGATTTGAAAATGTTTTAACTAATAATTACTGTAGATGGATCGTGGTGTCGCTACAGTAATACAGTAATCAAATTTAATATTACAGTGATGACTAAATAAAATAAATTTTTTAAAATACAGATACATTAATTTGTTACTTTTAAGTCACACGGGGTCCCATAGAGTGTTAAACAAACTATTTCTCTAATACAAGTTAAAAAAATTGTGGTTAATCAAGTACGCGGGTACCGAAAGAATATTGAACTTCAATTTTTCTGAAAGCGAACCCTTACAATAACAAAAATTTCATTCCGTATTTTTGATTTAGTTTTGCAAGAGGAATCACCTCCTTTCCGTTTCTAAGACTTCGGAAATGTTCCGTACACGTATAACCAGCTGAACTTAAAATGATATAATTTAGTCATTTTTATAAATGTTAATATGAAACTTAACAGGAATATTCTATAGGAATAATACTTTCATACTTTTGAGAATACAAACATTTCTTAAGGATCGATTTTTTTATCCTACTTAAGTGCATGTTACTTCTTAATTTTTTGTAAATCATGAACACTTTCAACTGTGAAACTTACTATTACATTTGTAAACCATGTTTGCAATAAGAAGAGTAAAGAATTACAGTATCAGAGTTATAATTTCCCTACTCTTCATTATTTCATACTTCAATATTTCATATTTCATTGTGAAATACACAGAACTTTTCTAAAATCTAAGAAAAAATCAAAACAAAGTTAAGAATGCCACAAAAGTTTTAAAAACCTATTTTCTATATTTCTGGAAGGACAAAAAATTTATTTGCACTATAAAATTACGTCAAATTAATATAAGTCCACAGTGTACATGACTTTTTTATTTCAGAATGATTTACCAAACATACTGAAATTCATTGCTTCTTCTTGAGACACCTTGCATCATTTAATTCATTCTTATGCATATAATTAAAATATTTTCTTTATACATAAAATATTAAGGTCATCTTTACTTATTAAGTAAAGAATCACGTTACGTTAGGTGTTATATTTCTTTAAAACATGAGTTTATAGTTTAGTCTAATCAGGAGTTCAATAATACACTCCACTAAAATTCACATTTTGTTATCTTATTCAATTAAGATATATGCGTATTAATATTTATAAATATTCTCATACATTTCTTTCTCCTACTACATGGTAATTAGCGATGACTAAAAACCATATTTTTTCTATACTATTTTGGAACTTGATCACTTTGCTTCACTTAAATCTTATTTCAAAATTACAATTCAAACATGATAGAGTACATTGTAATATACTTTTGTCTACTAAAGGATAAATAAAATTATAAATTATATAAATATATAATATATATTTTTTTTATATAATTATAAGAAAAAAAAGAAAAATTTCGATGACCTTGAAAAATCAGAGACTAAATTTAGAAAGAACCATATTCCCTTCTCGAACCAAAGAAAATGTATATTATATTTACTGAACTGTCGTTTTATCAATATATCTGTCTCATTTGAATATGATTGGACCAATCTCGTATATAATTGCTTTTTTTGAGGTACGAAGTCTGGAAGTAAACAGAACTATATGCCGGTTAACACGTTCCGTGTCACGTGTACCATTTGTGGTACACGTCAAACTTGATCTACAGGTCACGTGTACCATAAATGGTACACCCAGACGTATTCATTTAATCCGCCAAAAACATATGTTTTATGATAAATTTTTTGCCCTTTTGTTTTTTAATTTCGTGTCGTTTTCTAGAGGTTTTCGCAATCTCAGGCGATAAATTGTTGTTATCCTCACAGTAACATAAATAATTAACCTCAGCCTCAGTTGCTTATTGTTCATCTATTGTTTGTCTATTATTTATCATTTGTTAACATTTCCGAATACAACAGGTTCTCTTTATTATTTGAAAATTTGCGAACCGATTCGACTTTCACAGTCGAAATGATCGCAGCGCCGCGTGTACCATAAATGGTACACGGTGTCGCAACTATTCTAAACAAGCTAATTACTTATGGATTGTTGATGTAATGACATATTGTGTGACAATATATCAATTTTTAGTCAAAACAGCGAATGGCCTAGAGATCATGTTGGGCAAAAACGGCGTGGCACGGAACGTGTTAAGTAATCATGGGCATATCAGTATGTTATTTTTACATAAACCGATTCTGCATATAAAACTATTAAGATAATGCATTCTAAAAATTACTAATTTGTGAGACACTTAACTCATTTTTGCTTGCCGATCCAATATTCGAAAACATGGAACATTCCTGTTTTTCCTTCTGTGCTCTTAAGGGGGTCTTCTGGTCTATAGCGTCAAAAAACGTAATTCGTTATCTTTTTTTTTTTTTTTTTTTTATTTAAAATACTATTAAGAGTAGGTATTTCGAATTCTGTATATTTATTTGCACGTATTTGAAGCAAACAGTAATTAAGATATGATAATCCCTTTAACACATATAATGGCGGCCATATACAATACTTATGAATAAGTGACACACTTTTTAATTTAAATATATTTAAATAACAAGATAGCCGGCACAGAACAACTACATTTTTAAGAAACTTTAATCCTATCATACAGAGAACGCAAGAGACTGGTGCAAAATTACACCATTGCCTTTCAATCCGGTCATTCGGTTAAAACACAGAATAGCAGCTTTAACTCTTCTTATCGTAAGAGTGTTTATTCTTGTGTGCATTTTTCGCTGATAGAATTATAAAATTCACCCAACGAGACATCGCCCAAAACTTACTATGTGTACAAGAAATATTCGATCAACTATATTTTGTTTTACAGTTTCACATAAAAAAAATTGATTTTCCAAGTGTTAGTAAGTATATGGCCGCCACTGTATGATAAAAAATATCCCTTAAGGAAGCACACGTATGTACATAAAATTTGACAAGCAAGCTCAAGCAAGAAATTTGTTTCGTTCTATGTTTTTTAGCCTGACAAAGCACATCTTGCACAATCTTTGATGTCAATTAAGAAAGATATCAATTAAGAAAGGTAACAAAAAGTTTACCTTGCATTTATCACGTTAATATTACTCGTGGTTATAGTCATGTTAAACAATAAATTTAGTTTACAAATGATATATACTTTCTTACTGTGAATTATTGCATTATAATATTATCATAACTATGAACGTTTCACTACCAAAATACAAGAAATGAGTGGTACCTTGAAAATTTTAATACACACAATATTTTTCCTCGAACCTCAGACTACTAACGACAGAAAAAATATTATCTCTTGAAGGAAACGAAAATTTTTTTAGTGCATTCTTTTCGTTACACCACTAGAGAATGAAGCTGAAACTCCTTTATAAGAGCGTTGCTGAAGATGATGCTGATGAAAACAAAAGTGGAACGTCCAACAATCTTCCTGAGTGGTAATTGAGATCAGAAGCAGAAATTATAATTGTGCGTTTTTTATACAAATAAGAGAATAAATAATGAAGTATCAGAGCAAAATAAAAATGTCACCAGTGATTTTGTAATCAACAAAATCGAAAATGTTAACTTATCCGCTCCAAACTAATTATAACACGAACACCATAGACCAGAAAGTGACTGGGAAAAGACATTTGCTCTAAATCCCTTGTAGCACCAACCAATAATAAAACATTCTATATATACATACAGGGTGTTCAACAGGAGGTATCTAAAATTTCAGGTGATTATAAAATCCAAAATAAGGTAAAAATGAAGAATAATAAATTTGCGTTTAAAACTTGATTTTAGCTGTTAATATTTAAAAATTGGCCAAAATATTCCTGCGGGCAGCAAATCTTCCTACACCAATGAATATAGGTCAACCACAACACAGGGATGCAGTGTCTTTGCCATAAAATAAGACTATGATACAGTATTAACAGAAAAAAGGGAGATTAAATATTAAATCTGCTCAGTGAATATGCGTAATCTTCTATTGTAATTTACTCATTAAAATCTACAATGGCATATCGAAACCTACACTGTAAGATTTTCGAATGAAAAGGATTAATGCTTTTCTCAGCACACATTTAATTCTAGCAAGGCATTGTAAAATATTTACTCATGCGCTAAGAGATTGCACTAAAATGAACCGTACTCAAAACACATATAAAACCATCTAAGACGAATTTATTTCGAATTTTGAAACAAGTATGTTTATAAATGAGATATCAGTTCGAAATATTAGTTTTCTAGTATTTGTAGACAAAAGGATCAAGTATGTGTTTCGTGAAACATACAGATTATAGCTTTAGATCAAAACAAGATGTAATTTTGAAAAAATAACAAGAACTCAAAGTTCCTAACTTGTATGATGCGAAGTATACTTTTATACAGTTTAAGCTTTGTTTGTGTAATATTATTGCGAGCTTTTTTTGCTTTTTCCAAGTCTTCAAAGATATAGAAAAATTGGCATTTCTCAAACAAGTATCATCTAACTTTTATCAGAACAGAAGTTTATTTTATATCATTTCAGATGATATAAATAACACCTTAAAGAAACTTTAGAAACTGAAAGTTTAAATAGGTAATGATATTAGTAATGATTAAATTATGCTAAACTGTAGATTAATAAACATATCTTAAAAGCATCCATTAAATATTTAGAAGCAAGATGTAACGATCAGCTTATGAAAATAAAGATGACCTTAATATTTTCTAATGTATTATTGTGTATGTAGAATATTCCCCAAAAATCATGTAATGTTTCTATTAAATATAATTTTTAAACAATCAAGTTAAATGAGACATTCGCATTTTGCTTTTCTCTCGCATATTTCAGAGAATGATTCTTACTTTAAAACTGGTGGTTGAGGTTTATCTGCCACAACTGGCAAACTGAGATCTAAGAAGGGTTCTGTACTCTGTGAAGAATGATGACAGTCAAGACACTCTAATGTGGAAACTAATACTCCACAAAAAACAAGCTCCGGTCCAAGTAATCCTGTACTAGCCTGATTTCCATAGAATTTTACACGAGATTTGAGGCTTTCTTCCACCCTTTCTGGATTAGTTTTTTTGTTCAAACCAACTTCTTTCAGAATTATACTCTGATATCTCTAAAAAAAATTATGTTTTCGCTTTCACTAACAAGTATTACTAAAAATCGTAATCACCATAAATTGTTAAAAAATAGGATAACAAAAATTAATATTGAATCGAATAAAATGTATGGCTAAATTAAATACAATTAGATAACATTTGTAAAAGTCAATTATAAAATGATACACAATTACTGGTAATATAATAATATTGTTACGAATATACAGTCGTTCCTTAATTTGCAACAACATAGCATACTTTTTTTAATTTACAAAAAATAAATATTTCGATTAATCCGTATTTTGCATTTTGGAAAACACTCTACTTCTAAATTTTGACATAACGAAATAGGTACTTTAATAAAACATTCAAGGTCACCTCGACATTTTATATATTTTTTCCGATACTGTGCAATTTCTGCATAAAATATCTTTTCGTGAAATCCATAATTTTAAATCTTATTCACGGTGGATAGTTTGAATGATTTATTCTTTGTAAATTTATTTTCCTCTTTTTTTCGAGTATTCTGTTTTGGTACCATATAACAATTCGTTAGTGGTGTAATAAGAAACAATTTTAGTAAAAAAACTTGTTCCGAAGGTACATATTACAATAAATCAGAAATTCGTAACAATATTATTTCTTAATATAATGATAATATTTGCTAATATAATTTTAGTTGTTTTTCTCTCCCTTTTTCTTAATTGTTTTAATAGAATATTGAAAATATTATATATAAAATTAAATAAAATGAGTATACTCACCCTAAGATCTTCGTTTCGTACTATTTCTAGAAGATGTCTAAGAAGTTCGTGTGAATCGTGTTGCCCTCCATCCATACATTGCATTGTCTTTTCTTTAAACGAGTTTAATAGCTCTGACGGACAATAAGATTGATGACCATCAGAATTTTGCATTTCTATCAGTGTCTTGCATAAAATTGAGGTAAAACTACCCCAACCTTCCGAAGTACCCTCTATGGGTGGCTAAAAAAATATTTTCTTAATAGAATTTTAATCATTTATGTAAATACTGATTTTTTATGGCACAACATTATTAGATACACTGGATAAAAAACATAAAGCGCGACAATCAAATATTATAAAAAATATTGGTTGCATGAAAATGCCTTGTTAAATAAAAATTGAAGAATCTTAAGAAGCTCTCTTTTTGGCATAATATACTTTTTTGTACGAATAAATATCAATTTATATAATATTTTTAATCAGAACTATTATTTTTCAATATACGTGAGTGTAGATCGTGCTCAAACAGATTCAGTGACAATAANTAAAAAACATAAAGCGTGACAATCAAATATTATAAAAAATATTGGTTGCATGAAAATGCCTTGTTAAATAAAAATTGAAGAATCTTAAGAAGCTCTCTTTTTGGCATAATATACTTTTTTGTACGAATAAATATCAATTTATATAATATTTTTAATCAGAACTATTATTTTTCAATATACGTGAGTGTAGATCATGCTCAAACAGATTCAGTGACAATAATCAGTCAAGATCAATAACAGTCTCAGGTAAAAGAAAAGAAATTACAGTCACTGAAACATACATACAGGACACATACATAGGATCTATGTTTTGATGACTTTAAGGATATTAATTCCTTTATTAATCAAAATTAAACAGATTTTGAAAAAATAAAAATGTTCCTTCATTTATGCTCTAAATAACGTTATACAATTTGGTAAAAATAATATTAGATTCGATCCAGATTTGCTTTTTCTTTACCTGTAATTTTGTCTGCTCTTGAGTGATTATAGTCATTCAATTCAAGCTAATATGAACTACATTTATGTCTTGGTTAAAAAAAAAAAATGACCTTGAAATGTCCTTAACATTTTCTTGTATAAAAAAATGAATTATACCGAAGAATATACCCCTTAAACTACTTAAATTTTAGCTAACATTTTTTCGTATCACCGATATTTTTTTGCCANATATTAATTCCTTTATTAATCAAAATTAAACAGATTTTGAAAAAATAAAAATGTTCCTTCATTTATGCTCTAAATAACGTTATACAATTTGGTAAAAATAATATTAGATTCGATCCAGATTTGCTTTTTCTTTACCTGTAATTTTGTCTGCTCTTGAGTGATTATAGTCATTCAATTCAAGCTAATATGAACTACATTTATGTCTTGGTTAAAAAAAAAAAATGACCTTGAAATGTCCTTAACATTTTCTTGTATAAAAAAATGAATTATACCGAAGAATATACCCCTTAAACTACTTAAATTTTAGCTAACATTTTTTCGTATCACCGATATTTTTTATAGTATTTAATTGCCACGTTTTACGTACCTCACCCTGTATATTACAATAATACAACAAAAGCTTAATTAATTTGACAAGTATTATGAAAAAATTATGTATAGAAACAATTTTATACAATTAATTATATAATTTAAATAACTCATCATATAAGAAAATTAATAAGTCACAGTCAGTGATATTTTTACTACTTTAAAGCTAACACAAAATGTAGAATATCTAAAATTGTTGACGCAGAGTTTTTCCATTAATTTAAGAATAAAAAAATACGAAATATTCTAATACGATGCTGATAACTACTTGCTATCTGAATTATAATTGTCTGCGGATACCAAATTTATACACATCAGAAAGATTAAGATAAAAGATATTTTATAATTCGGTGTATAGTTTTTCTCTAAGAACATTTGCTCTTTTTGTTAGAAAACAATATACTTTTACACCAGTAACTATGAAAGTATTAAATACAATCATTAATTCAAATACGAAACCGTATAAGAATACTATCTGATATATCTTAAATTGAGTTTAATCTATTGAATATACTTTGAATTTATTCTGTTCTTATTTTTGCTCACAGTAATTATATATCTGAACAAACTCTTGGAAACAGTACTATACAGGTTTTAATAATGCAAATTTACGTTTGAATTTAAATTACAAAAACGTTTCATTAGTATTCAACATACATTAACAATATGGTTTTAAAATGAACTTACTAGATCAACCTCTTCTGAACTGTTGGCTATTTTGTGCTTGCCTCCTGGTAAAATTAATTTCTGTCCAGGAGGACACAGATCATCAAGAACTTTTACTAAGAAAGGTGTTTGTGCTAAACATTGCAAAACTGCATTAAAAAAACAGGTGTTTCCCACATTCATTAAACCCTGAAACAATACAACTTTATATATTTCAGTTACTTCTTATGTTAATAAAGGTATAACAAATATAAATATGATATATAAATATATATATACTATAATTTAGACTACGCGCATATATTTGTGTAAATAACATAAATCATATTTTGTTGCGGTGTAAATTTTTTTGTTTTTCAATACGTTATACTGAAAACAAGTTTTTTAATCTATTGAAACTCATAAAAATAACTAGTACTACCAGTATACATACCCCTACTTTAGGCAGATTAAGTAAAGTTTTTTCTTTTTCTTTTTTATCTATATCTATGATTTCTTTTTGACATTGAGTCGTTGTCATTTTAGCTTGTAACAAACTCATTGTTGCAACAGATCTTTTTACAAATTCTACTGTTTCTTGAAGCTTTTTCCTAAAAATTGAAAATTATTATTTAATCGGTAGGGAAATCTGATGAAAATGTAAAATAACGTTATCTTTTGCAAGACCAAGTTGCAATGCATTCTCACTACTTAATTATCAATAAACATGTTCACATTGCAATTAACTTTTTATTAAACAACAAAAAACTTGAAATCTAAAGTAAAATAAACATAACTTGATTACTAATCAGTTTATTTAAATTGGCAAATACATTGATATTACTTATAATGCAATATATCTTTCGTAAGTATTTCATTTTATAATTTTTTATTATTGTTGTGTCCTAAAAATCATAATTGCAAACTTCATTCAATCTTTTGACCTATAATATTCAATCAAACTCATAATGCGAAGGAAATCACATTTTAAATACAATACAGATGCATTGTATTTACAATGTACTTTAATTTCTATTTTAACTTTAATTCTATATTACACAATCAGGGTTGACTAAACACAGTTATCGATTTTTAAATATTTATATCATTATACTATGCAAGCAGTAAATAACTAACATTTGAAATACCACGCAATCGTTACAAAAAATGTAAACAATTTCTTTTAAGGATTTTTATACTTTTTGTTTGTTTATGTATAACTATAAATTTATTTTCATACATACCTACAACCAATATTAACTGCTCCTCCGCATTGGAAACACCAAACGCTCCAATAAAGTGTCTCGACTGTCATGAAGTGACAGTCGCTATGCGGTTTTTTATAATGTTCTAAAGCATGTCCACCTTCTTCCTTTCCGCAACCTTGATGTCCACATTGTAAGCAGATGAATATTGCTGAATTTGTTACGCATTCCTAAAATTTGACAAATGTCTTTCATTATTGAAAAAACAAAGGTAAAAAAAATTTAACATTTGGTACCTGTACCTTCTCATTAACCGTTGAACTATTTTTACATTTTTTACATATCGAACATTCCGTACTAATTCCCACTTTATTAATACATTTCTTAATTTTATTAAAATTCACTGCCTTGGGAATATGTGGACATTTGTTACCTATAAATATTAATATTACATTTACAGTCTTATCTTTTTAAATTTTGTAAGACAAACACAATACAAATGAAGATTTGTTATATCATCAAATATCAGTCCATTCAATGATGTAACAAATAACAATGTAAAGGAAATAATAAAACCTTTTATATTAATGTTACTAATTTGTACCTTTCAATATTATTACACATATTAATCAATTTATAATATCACTAATTTCTATAAATAACTTCAACATCATAATAAAGTGAAATACACATTCGTCACATCAAATTACTACACAATTTAATTGCAATACAATTTATAAATTAGTTTCTCAAAATATTATTTTCCTATTTCACTGATGAAGCAAGTGATTGCAATTGAATTCTTTGGAAACAAATTTTCAATGCAAAAACAA
>SMSQ01012126.1:18431-29417 GCA_019453375.1 Ctenoplectra terminalis | reverse complement strand
TCGCCGGTCCCGAATTCTGAACATGTTGGGTCCCAAGGATAGGCAAGGCTCGAGAGGGTCACTCAACCAGCCATCTGGTTGACACTTTGGAGTGGCCTTTCCTGCGTAGTCCTTGGGACCTTTAATTTATGACCACACAAGTGAAAATTCTTCCTACTCCTGACTTGGGGTTGGAGGTGTGCCTCAATTGGCACTACTCAGAGAGGTGGCAATGCTCCACCAATGGAGCTGAAGACCCCGGAAAACGCAGTGAACTGCACCCACACAGGGTCAGTTATAAGAAGCGAACAAAATTGCCAAAGACTAGATTTTTACTATTTTGTCATTACATCAACAACGTCACTGTACTTCTTACCTTGCCGTATCGGAACTCTTTCTTGTATTAAACTAAAATAAACTGTTTGTTAAGTTTGATTATTGAGTGGATTGAATTCTTCCGCGTCGTAAATAAAATAGACTCCATTGTCATTAATTTAACATTGGAGGTGCAGCGCCAGTAAGTTAGCGAAATTACGGTTGCACAAGTACAGAGGTTCAACAACAACCTTTTGTAGGCTCGAAACAGAACATATATCGAGTCTTTACTGTAGTTTAATTCGAATTTATTTTACCATTTTTTCTGCTAAAAATTTTTCCCTCTCGTATCTCATCTTACGCCACTTTAATTCGTCTTCGTCGTCAGATAAATCTACCCAACCGTCTTTATCTTCTAATGGTTGGGAATCATTGTTATCATCTTGCTTATCTGAAAAAGAACAAAATGCTGATAACAACTGTACTTTGTGTGAATTAATGTGAGAAAAAAAAAAGAGCTTTTAAATTTCTAACTACCTATGTTTCTCCATTTGAATTTCCGCTCTCGCGTACTCTCGCTGTACAAATCCCCGTCCTCGAATAACAATTCCTGGAGCATCTTTACCTCTTTCTGATCTTCGTCCAACAATTGTCTCATATGAAGTTTTCCTAATTCGTTTTTCACTCGTGACTCATCAATTTCTTCATCATCTCCTGCTTCTGCTTCCAATTTATCTAAATCCTCTTCGTTCTCGTCCGCAGATACGTCGCAGTCGCTCTCGCTGAGTTCGGCTTCTTCTTCCAAGAATTTAGCCGCATATTGTTTTATATCTTTCTTTGGAATAACTACTTCGTTTTCCTCCGAGTCGTAATCTATAAATTTTTCTTCGTCGTCCTCTCCGTCTTCGTCGTCGTCGCTCGCTGCAGAACTATTTTCTTCCTCGTCATCGGATAAATTTAATTTTTTTACTTTCTTTTTTCTCGATCGTTTGTTAACTTCTTTTTCAACCGAATCTTCTTCATCGGAGGATACGACTCGTAACTTATTCCAAGACGTTGCTTCCTTCTTTGATTGCTTATCTTCCTTGGTAGACGGGTGTTTTTCACCACAGGTTTGTGCGCTTTGAGGAATCTCATCTGAGAAGTCAACCAGCTCTTTCTCAGTGTTCGGTTGAGAACTAAATGTTCCCGAACACAATTCCAACAGCTGTGACTCGCTTACGTTAGGTTCCTTTGAAAAATTAAAGCTAGCTTTATTCTCGGGAAATTCGCCCGAACATATTTCCATAAGTTCTTCGTCCAATACATCACCTTGATCGGCAAACAGCAGCCTCTGTGGCACGGCTTGTTTTCCTAAATCTCGCATTTTCTGAGATAACTCTGGGGTTTGTGTACTTCCTATCAGAGTGAGATCGACTTCATCGGTGAACAACGATTTTTCTCTCGTCGGTGACTGCTTTTCTTCATCCAAGTGTGCATTTAATGCCGTCAATTGTGTTATAGGAGAGACCAAATCGAAGGTGTTGCTTTTGGTCTGTAGTGTTTGGCTCGTTTGGCGTTTTGAATCATTTTCCGTGTGCGCTTGAAAGACTGGAATATCAAATTCGTTGTCGCTGAACTCTTCGTTCCCGTTAATATTTCTACTAAACATATCGGTCGATGTGATTTCAGAAAAAGGAGTCCTTTTATCTTTACTATTTTCATTATTCTCAACCATCGAAGATCTCGAATCATCTTCTAAGGGTTCTATAATCCGCTTGAACGTTTTACATTTTACAGGTGCATCGTTCCTATCGCAAGTACTGTCCTCATCTCCGTCTTCTAAAGCAGCTTTTTGACATTCGTCTTCTTCTTCCGAACTTTCTTGTATTTCGTCTTCATTCTCTTCTTCATCTTCATCTTCAATTTCATCGCTGTCGTTTATCTCAGCCTCGCTAACTTCAGCTTCATCGTCTATGAAGGCACTCCTTTTCTTTTTCTTTTTTTCTTTCTTCGCATATACATCGTCCTCTTCTAATAATTCATCCTCGTCGCATTTGTGAAACTCTATATCTGGAGAATAAGGTTCGTTCAAATTATCATCCTCATTTATGGATTCATTCCACTCGATTTCTTGTTCCTTCATTTCTTGCTCCCTTTGTTTCCACTCTTCGTCACGTTTTAATGCCATTTTATGCTTTAATTCTTCTTTCAACCACATTAGTTTCGCTCCTGGTTTGTTTAATTTATGATCTTCGTCTATTGCTTTCGGTAATCTATAGGGGAGCGTTTCTTTGATAATTGATAGTCCATTAGGAGATTCTTTTATCTGTATCGTTGTAACTTTAGACGTATCGTCAATGTGTTCGTTAACTTTCGAATGTTTACATACAAATCGGTCTATCAAATCATTTATTCCCTTTTTACATGGTTTAACATCATCCGATAGGTCTATCATTGTACCTGGAGTTCCTCTTAATTTAGGTTTCAGAGTTTTTATGTTCCATAAAGTTTTCTTTTCGTTAATATTCGGCGAATCGACAAATTTTGGCGGTGGCAAACCGTATTCGTTGTATTCATCAGAATCATCCGCGGTTATTCCTAAAGACTGTTTTATAATGTTCGCATAATCATTATTAACTTTTGAAGTAGAAGGATATACGTGTTCACTTGCAATTTCTGAATTATGTGTATCATTGTCATCGCATATGTTTTCTTTTCTGCTTTCACCTTCAGTAATATTTTTTTGTAATAAGTCATCTGTTTTATCGTTAGCTGTTTCTGTAACTTTTTCAGATTTTGACTCCTCATTTTTATCTTCTGTACTACCTGGTTCGAAATGAGTTTCTGTAATCGTTGAGTTCCTTACATCGCTTTCTGTTTCATCGTTTACCATCACCTCGCCATCTTCAGTTTCTTTTATTTCAGTTAAAGTTTCATCCATTTCCTCCATTGCGCTTGTGTTATTTTTTCCTTCATTATTTTTGGTGATGGATGAATTATTGTCAGTAAATAACTTTCGCGAAACAGTATCCTTCTTAAGATCTTGCATACGTTCTATATTTGTATTTATATCTTTATTTATGTTTTCTTTATTTATTTCTGTAGCTTCTTCTTCCGAATCGGAAGACTTATAAAATATTTCTGCTTCTTTCTCTTTTTCTTTTAAAACTTCACTGTTTAACAAAAAATTTTCAAAATTTTCACTTCACAATATTGAATATTAATATGCTTCGATTAAAAAAGTACTTACTCGACAATAGCAGAGGACATTTTTAATTTAGCTGCCATTGTAGGTGCTTTCGGAAGAACTATTTTTTTTCTGTTTAAAAATTCCTGCAACGACCGTTGCCTTGGTTTGTGATATGGAAGTGAAATCTTTGATTCTCTTATTAAACGCTGAGTTTCACTTTGTATTTGTTTCATAGCTTCCTCTTTGGAAGCTCTCAACGAAACCTATGACGCAATATTGAACTTAATAATTTTAAACGATTCAAAAATTAATTGCAATGTCCGTAATGTATATAATATATAATATCTGTATAAAAAATCAGTCAAATCTTTTAACGACTTACTTTCCTCATTTCAGGCTTAGAATTTTCTTTATGTTTTTTATTTTTTTTATCGCGTTTCATAGAATTTGACGACTCTTCAACATCTTTTCTTTCTTCTTCTTCTGATTCCGAATCTATCAGATTTCGAATCTTATTTTTCATCTGCGAAGCATAAATTAAAATAACTATTGTAATAATAAAATTATATACATTTTACAGCTACTACTCACACTGTTTACATCTTTTTCCTCATTTAAAACTGTTTCGTCGGTATCATTATTACTGACAATATCAGAAGAATCATTAGAGTCACTGTCAAACAATTTCTCAGTAACGCTCTTATTATTTGATTCCTTTTCAGATTTATTGTCATGCTCAGAATCAAACATCTCATCTTCCGACTTATCATTTATAAAATTTTTCTTTCTTGATTTAAAGCTGACTACATTTTCATCTTCCGAGTCACTGTCTATTATCCTAAATAATCTATTATTGACGTCATTGTTTTCGAGTCCATCATTCTTCTGGCTCAGCTTTTCATCTTTTTCTTTCACAGTTTTATTAAATATACTGTCAGTATCGCTGTCAGAGTGATTATCAACTTCATCTTTGTGTTTATCATTTTCCACGTTACGCTCTTCATCTTTTTCATTTAAGATTTTGTTAAAGACAGTGTCGGTATGACTGTCATAGCTATTTATCGCTTCAGAGGATTCATTTTTCTTTTCTTCTGTGTAATCTTCCAATTTTTTGGTAGACTCTGATTCTTTAAAATCATGTTGTACATTAGACTGCTTGCTACCATCATTGTGTAAACCGTGATTTTCATTCATCCTTCTAAACTATTAATTCTTTTTTATTTTATTAAAATTTGGCGTTTGTACTTTCTTCTATTGCTGTTTAATAAAAAATAACTTTTTTCTAAAAATGTAATTAAATGGTCAATAATGCTCAGTTGAACACTTCTTCTGTTTTAATTTTAGTTTAAGCACACTACATAAAAATCATGCTACATCATGTCACAGAATAGAGTTACTGACTTGTTTTACCTACTTTGATCAACAAATTTGGCGCGAAAGCGTTAAAGGCCATGTTTCATCTTAATTTAGTCGGTGGCGCTACCTTCGTTTTTCACTTGTTCAATTTTAATTTTTGTACCAAAATTGTTATATTTTTTTTCATCAATATCAATTCTTATAGTTTGATTATCATAATGATTATTGTGATAAAAAGAAACGAATCGATTGATCAGTCTTGAATTTTATCTAGATTTTTCTTTTTATTGCTATTTTCTTATCCCTCAATTAAATATTCTAAAATGATTGATCCTTATATTTTACGTAGACTATTTAAAAGCTTTAATGTTTTATGTAATACAGTAAATTATTCATTTTTATTTGATATATTAAATCAAAATTTATATTAGGAATAAACTTTGTTTTAATACGTTTCAATTTCCCAATAATTTGAATTTATGTTGGTAATTCGAAACTATTTATGATATTATGATATTATGATAAAAAATAAACAAATTTTTAAGTTTTAACTAATACGGCACAACATATTTCAATTTATATAAAATTATAAATTAAATAAAAAATAGATAAAATTAGATAAAAAATAAACAAATTTTTAAGTTTTAACCAATACGGCACAACATATTTCAATTTATATCAAATTATAAATTTGTTACATATAAAGTTTTCATGATTCATGTAATTCGTTAATCTTAATAGAAGGAAATAACAGAAAAAATTTGCAAAATTTGCAAAATTTACTTGAATAAAATGAGTTACACCTAACAATTAAACCTTATAATTAAATTATCTATTAGTTTAATTAATTAAAATTTTTTTAAATTATGAGGTTCATTGCATTAAAAAATTCACTATTTATCTAGGGAATTATTTTGATCTTGTTAAATTACTAGATAGTTCTGAAAGAAGCATTTAAACACCTTTCAATCTACTATATACTCTTGGTTGATAATAGTTGGTCGATAGATCCAACTGTTGACTTATTTTTATGACAGTTTGTGACTACGTCAGAGTCACAATCAAGGAAAGTAATCTATCTGTAGGTTGTTTAAATTATTTACAGTACATATATTTTAACAATAATACAATGTAACTGTTATGTAAAGTATCTTTTAAGATTCTGTATTTATTTTCAGACATGGTTACGATGGGCGAGCCCCTCACTTTAGCAAATGGTAAATTTTTTTTTGTACATGGTTATTGAAATAAATTTAATAATACATGTATGTTTAATTTTACAACTGACTAAACAAAACTAATAACACAGTATAGCCATTGTTTAAAATATTGATTTTAACTGTATGTTGTAAACTTGTTTAATAAATTTATTAATTAAAGTAATAGACGTAATATCTGATAGTAGTATCTTCATTTGCAGATGTTAAGAGATCTATTGAGTTACTAGACAAGCTGCAAAAAGGTAATTGAATGTATTTTATTAACGAAGGCAAGAGCAGCTATCAAGTATTATTCCAAGTATTTTGTTGTTCGTGTAGGTCTTCGTAGTGGTCTTTTCGTCAAAGTATTCTTGGTTTGATTAATTTTTTTATGTAGAACACGTACGTGATTTTATTTCGTAATAAAGATACATGTAGAAGTCGTAACTTTGATACAAATATATATGCATGTTAATTGCATTACTTTCTTAGGTGGTGAAGTACCTGCGACAAAATTAGCTGCCTTACAAAAAGTCTTGCAAAGTGATTTTCTTAGTGCTGTACGTGAAGTATATGAACATGTGTATGAAACAGTCGACATTCAGGTATGGTAAATTTAAGCGTTGATACGTACGTATTGTGGGTTTAATACCGTATCGATATTAACAACTCTAGGGATCTCAAGATGTTCGTGCGTCAGCTACAGCAAAAGCAACAGTTGCTGCGTTCGCAGCAAGCGAGGGTCATGCACATCCACGAGTGGTGGAATTACCAAAAACTGAGGAAGGTCTTGGCTTTAATGTAATGGGAGGCAAGGAGCAAAATTCGCCAATTTATATTTCACGAATCATCCCTGGCGGTGTTGCCGACCGTCATGGTGGTTTAAAACGTGGTGATCAGCTTCTTTCTGTCAATGGAGTGGTTAGTTTTTGTTCTCTTTTGTATATGAAATTTTTCTTTCCGTCTGTGAATTGATATATGGGTTCTGATGAAACACTGCGGGCTAAGAACCAATATATGCGTCCGAGTAAAACTTATATATACATTAGATAGCAATGTTATGTTGCATATTTTCTTATATCTTTGAATGCAACATTTAAACAGTTTAATACAAAGGTTGTCCTATTTAAATCAATCTGCTGGAATATCTTGGAAACTATTAGTGACACTAAAAACAGCTTCAGATAAAAATTGAATAGTTTTGAGAGGTACAATATAATATAGTAGATAATATAATATAAGTGGTTTTTTCTTAGGTGGAAGCATAGAGGACATATGAAGGTCAACTTTTTTTTTTATTGAATAGAATTATATATTTTTTATTGCATCGATAAATTCCCATAAAAAACTATCAATCCACTTATGACAAAAAACCATTATGCAAACAAACGTTTTGTATACGATGAATTATTTAGTATTTTTTTATTTTGTGGTTTAGTACGAAAGTGCTTGTTTCAAAATTCTAAAAGTATTAAAATGATAGATTACGTGCTAAACAAAATCATTGATATAATTGCAATATTGGAGAAATATCATAGAAATTATCATAGAAAAGATATCTTAGTTGTCGACATCTTAATCACAGTGTTATTATATAAACTAACGTTTGTTTATAAATATTCATTCAGAAGTTACGTATATTAACATACCAGTGTATCATAACGTAATGTATTGAGTACCAATACTAATGTAAGGTTTTTGTCATAAGTGGCTTAGAATAAATTTTTTTTTTTTTTAAGAATAACCAGTTGCATACATTGAATTAGTGATTTAGTCTACAACGTAAAAGGTATGCGAGATTAACCACTTGACCATTAATACCATTTAATTTGGCTCAACTGTGGACACTCGTGTGCAAGCTTAGAAACAGAACGTTTTATTTTCAAATTTACATTGCTATACAACATTCAATAAAGTTGATATATAACGTTAACATACAATAATTAAGTAATACTATAAAATAATAATTTAGTGATTCTGTAAAGTATGATACATCTAAAAAAATTTTGGAATGTGTAGTGGAATTAGACATGTTTTACACTAGGGGAAAGCATTTTAAACAAAATATCATCGACGCACTACTGAAACAGTTAAAGAATCTAATAATATACTGCGCGGCATTTGCCCAAAAAAAGTTCTTCAATGGCACATGAAAAGAATCACTGCCAGATGTCATTGTATGTCAACGGGTTAAAGTATTTCAAACTGAATAGGTTTAATCGTTAGAGCGTTGCAAATGGTCGTGGAAATTTTTACAGAAACTATTGTTTATACGAAACTGTTATAATTCAGTATATTTCTCATTTGCTATACAGGGTGTGGTCGCAATAATGGTACAATTGGACAGGGAGTGATTTCTCGTGCAAAAATCAGAAACAGAATGAAGGTTTTTTTTATTCTGCTTCGTTTTCATTAAATCACTACGTTTGTTTTTACTTAACTGATATTTTATTTAATCTTTAGCTACGGTATCGAGCATAATCAATAGTGTACTCCAAAGATATTGAAAATTTTGATAGAACGAAGTCATTTGGTAGGAATGACATTGCGTTTAGCAATAAGAGCAATATTTTTATTAATCTCTAAGGAAGAGAGGATTAATCTCTTACTAATACCTCCTCTTGAAGGAATTGATCCGTGAATGAAATATTCAAAAATTTATCTCATATATCTGCTGCTATCTGTATCTCTAATATTCAGAAACTTGAAGATCGTACAAAGATATATATCAATACAGAATCAGTTAAGTACGTATATTTAGCAATTTTTCAAAATTGATTTCCTCAAACACGAAACTTTAACCCTCTATAGCCTGAATTTTGTCTGATTATTGGAGAAAAAGTTACGATTGATTACAGTTTCTCACTTTGATTTGAAAATGTTTCAACTAATAATTACTAATTTGTAACTTTTAAGTAACATGATCTCATAGAGGGTTAAATTAAAAAACTCGTATTGAATGTTTTCAAATTATTTTTGAGACGAGCATGAGGCATCACTTCATATCCACTCATACCATCATTGCAGTTATACCACAAAAGGATTTACATTGATTCATCACAATTGATACTCTTGTATGTAAACAAGAGAAGTACAATCGCGTTGCTCGACACAGAAGGGATTAATTTTTTGTATTAAATATATATTTATTTTTCAGTGCGTGGAAGGAGAAAATCATGAAAAAGCAGTCGAACTATTAAAGCAGGCACAGAATTCTGTGAAGCTAGTTGTGCGATATACCCCACGTGTTCTGGAAGAAATGGAATTACGGTTCGACAAACAAAGAGCAGCACGTAGGCGCCAACATATGCAATAAAAATAAAAATTATTACATTTAATTACTCTCTTTCAATGAACCAATCATGTGCATATTAATATTATTTTAATTGTTTCATTACTTGTACACTATAAAGTTATCCAAATAATGACACTTGAGAGACTTAAATTCAACGATACTTTACAATTATAATTACTGACGCGTTTTATGTTTTAAGAAAATACTGTGTATGAATGTTATATAGTTTTAAGAAATAAAATGGAAGAGTAAAACGAAATTCTGTTTTTCTTTCCTTTATTTACTCGCCTCCTAGAAATTTAAATTAATATTTTAGAATACCATATGCATTTAACATGTGCACATGAATGTTTAACTTATGCGTATCTTTGATATTTCAATATTTTAGCTTCAGATTATTGTTAAAATATCTTTTACTTTACGTTATATTAATACTCTTGAAAACTCCAAAGAGTATAACAAATTTTTCATGAAACAATTTTACATATTATTGCAATTAAAACAAGTAATATGATACATCATTACTAACAAAATACATTCTAATAATATTATTATATATAGTTTTAACACTAGATTTACAGAACCCGTCAATTTGACTCACAAGGAAACATATCGAACTGTCCATTACCAATTTTGATGAAACTTGGTGGATACATTAACCGATTCGCTGCCAAGCCTAAATTATATGAAGTCATTCCCATTGCCATTTATATTTTCAGTGTTATTGTTTACCAAAGCTCTGTTATTTCTTGGTAAGAGCACATATATTATCATACATAATCATTTGCAAGTATAAAACCAAGGACGAGTATACTCGTGGTTGGCAATGGGAAGGCAACAGGACTCGACATCCTTTTTCGTATTCCTCCTACACGACGAAAGAAAAACCCAACTCGCAAATGTAGAGTTTGTGCAACGAAAAACATTCGGAAGGAGACTCGATATTACTGTCCGAGCTGTCCTGATAAACCTCCATTATGTATTGGACTTTGTTACTTGGACTTTGTTAATCCTATCATGAAAATAAAGTATTATAAGTGATTTTGTTGCTATAAAATTTTGTTACAAATACACGATGAAGTTGACTTTTGCTTAATTTATATTTGTAAAAGATCATTCTCTTTAAATAAGAAATAAAGTATAATTTTTGTAAAAAATTTTATTTCTAGTATTTTTTCAACTTTTTTACATTTCTATATTTATGTTTGTGGCCACAAAAAATTTGCTAATTCAAAAGCCTGCATGTTATAACATATTTAAAGTAGGACGAGTATACTCGCCTTTGGCAGGGTGTCATGCATTGCCTTGGCAGCGAATGGGTTAAACAGGTGAAAATAAGGGACACGTATTTTTTTATAGCTGCCCAATCGCAAGTTTAGGGGGTGAAATCAACCCTTGAAGTTTCAGCAGAAAAATACTGTTTTGAAAACTATCATTATATGAAAATGTTGGGATTTGCAGAGAATATGTGCATACCTCTGCAACGCATAAGACCCACCAGCTGCAAGGTCTTTTTTGACCTGTGCTTTATTGCACTTTCTGCTGACCAGCCCGAGGATTCCCGAGGACTAGTCAGTCTGTTTTAGCCACCAGCACTCCCACGTTGAAGACCGGCACCATTTTAACATTATATTTCTTTGTACAGTTTTCCAATTGCAATAGTATTTTTA
>SMSQ01012126.1:3205-16316 GCA_019453375.1 Ctenoplectra terminalis | reverse complement strand
TTTTTTTTTCTCTTCTTTTCTTTACGTTTAATACACTTCTTTTCTTTTAATTCCTAACTACATGATAACGATCGATATTTGTTTACGGTAAAAACGGCAACGAAACGAACACTTGTCATGTGCACATATATTACAGATTAACAAACAAATAATGTAACCAAATATTTATGATATAGTTAGAAATTTATTTTGTAATGGCATTTACAGTAATTTTTATTGAAAAAAAATCACAAATAATTGTTAACTCAAATGGCCATTTGTAATTAATCTAAAATTGCAGCACACGCTACGAGATATCTCGTAGCTGGCATTTTTGGTACACACGTTTGCTACGAGATGTCTCGTAGTTGGCAGTCAATGGGTTAAAAATGGAAATACAGAAATAATACAATTTTATATTTTCCCTCCATATTATGATACTATACGTTTACGTAGATTAGCGCTATCCGCGTACAGATTATGAATTAAAAAAAACACCCGAAGAAATGCACTTTTCAAAAGGAGATTGTATCGACTTATGTACGTATTTCACACGCAACATGGCAACAGTACATATTTTTATATTATGATAAATTTCCTCTCCGATTATAATAACATAAATAACCTAGGGAAAGTTCTGCAACTTGACTTAACGGTACTGACGTAGAATTACGTTTATCCAATGAGCTAATTTAAAGAGCAAGGTATCGTGGCACTTTAAAAACCAATGGACTTTAAACCACCTTTAATTTTGCTGGCTCATTACGACGGAAGACATTTGTATAAAAGTTCTGCTTGAACAAAAGTGTCACTTGTTGGTCTGCTTTGAACAACTCTACATTTGATAGAATGAAGAAGCCAGAAGAATTACGTTTCGACGGCCGAGTAGTTATAGTAACGGGAGCCGGAGCAGGTAATTATTTTCTTCTATTAATCCATTTATTCTAAACTTACTAATAAAATTTTTATTTCTAGGTTTGGGTCGCGCATACGCCCTGCTCTTTGCCTCAAAAGGTGCCAGTGTTGTAATAAATGATTTGGGTGGAAGTAGACACGGCGATGGAAGCAGCAGTAAAATTGCAGATGCAGTTGTCGATGAGATAAAAAGAAACGGTAAGACAATGCGATCAGAATTTATTTGAATATTCGTGATTACCTAGTTTTAATCGAACGTGTCGTGTATATGTATTTTTGTTCAATATTGAATGCAGCGAGATATTTATTAATGAATATAATTGTGAAGTTAAACAGATTATTACAGTGTATCTTGATGCGACAGGAAATTTTGATATCTTGTCGTTCTTATCAATAATGATTGTAGAACTATTCTGATACTACTATAGATAAAATTTAGATGTAATCTTATTATATCAACCTTTACTTCATGACTTTGTGTTTTTTCTTTTAAGTATTATTGATAAGAACAGTTGATAAAACTGTTTTTGTACATTACGTAACTTTGTAATAAAAAATCCTTTATTCGTAATCTTATTATTCTCTGAAAAAATGTATTCCAAATATTTATTGCAAGGAATGTAACAAATTTATAATTTAAAATTATTTTATTTGTGTTATAAGACACTTTGATTGAATACTTTATTATAAGTTAAAATTATTTTATAGGTGGAAAAGCAGTGGCTAATTATGACTCTGTCCTTGATGGAGCAAAAATTGTTAAAACAGCTATCGATGCATTTGGACGAATAGATGTAATCATTAATAATGCTGGAATTTTAAGAGATAAATCTTTTGCCAAGATGTCGGATACTGATTGGGGTATGCGCAATGTTTTACTATTACTACGTTTAAACTTATTTTTTCAAGATTTAAAACTACAAGTGCTTATGTTTCATTTCAGATTTGGTACAAAATGTTCACGTAAAAGGTGCTGTCACAACCACTCGAGCTGCTTGGCCATACTTTACTAAACAAAACTATGGCAGAGTAATCGTGACAGCAAGTAACAGTGGATTGTATGGAAACTTTGGTCAAGCCAATTACAGTTCAGCAAAAATGGGTCTCGTTGGCTTAGCTAATACGTTAGCTATCGAAGGCAGAAAAAGAAATATACATACTAATGTAATAATACCAACAGCTGCTTCTCGTTTAACAGAAGATATTTTACCACCAGGTGGATGCAATACTTACTTTGTATGTTAATTACATCCTATTATATTCGAGTGTATTTATTTTACTTTTTCTTATTTCCTAGAGTTTTTTGAGCAATTAAAACCTGAATTAATAGCCCCTGTAGTTGCTTGGCTGTGTCATGAAAAATGTATGGAAAATGGCTCCATTATTGAGTCTGCATTAGGATGGGCAGGAAAATGTAAGCGCAGAAAATAAAATCAGTAAAATGAAGGTATAAGTTTTGTCGTTTATTCATTGTTGATGTCCTTTTAGGTCACTTGATTCGTTCATCAGGATCAACATTAAGACAAGATTTATCAAGCGAAGTCACTCCTGAAGATGTTGAGAAAAGATGGTCAGCTGTTACTGACATGTCATCCGCTAAACATTTTAATTCTATCGAGGTACATAATTTCTTTTATTTTGCAGAAAGCTTGTTTCTTTAATGGAATGTTACATTGTTACACTTTGCAGGAGGTAACGGCACAATTTATGGGCGCAGTCGAAGAAATGAAATCTGGAAATTCTGAAAAATCAGGGTCGCAGGTAATTGAAGCAATTATTTTATAACTTGAAATTAAATGTTATGCTTGATTATGAATTTTTGTTTTATAGGGTGGCAATGTTTATAGACATACTTACAATAACCGGGATGCTATATTATATGCTTTGGGAGGTACGATTATTATTGTATTTTAATCATAATTACAGATTATTGTTAGTTATTGTTTACAATTATAATTGAAATACATAATTTTTGCTTTAGTCGGTGCATCTGTTCAGACACCCGCTGATTTTCGTTATCTGTACGAAAATGAAAGCAATTTTGCTGTATTGCCTACATTTTATGTCCTGCATGGTCCAGTGTATTGCATGTCCAGCTCAATATTCGAAGAGAACTTGCCAGGTTTTCAACTGGATCCAACAAAGGTAAGTTATTTCGTATAACATTTTTCTGAACTATGTTTTCATACATTTGTTGTAATTCTAGATGTTGCACGGAGAGCAATATATTAAAGTTTATAAGCAATTACCAACAGAAGCTACCGTCGAAACACATTTTAAACTTTTGGATGTATTGGACAAGGGAAAGGGTATCGTGTTTGTGATACAACGTGCGTGAACACATGATTTTTGTGAATAATGTTACTTTGCTTCGTGTAAATGAAATTAATGTATTTTGAATTATTTCTATAGATGAAACATTTGATACCAGTAACGGAGAAAAATTAGCTACAGGGCAAATGACTATATTTGTAGTAGGAAATAGTGGTTTCCAAGGAAAACGAACATCCTCGAACGCCATACCAGTCATTGATCCCCCGAATCGACGACCAGATACATCGGTTTCTCAACGGACAAGTTATGATCAAGTAAAGAACATATTTTTTTTATACGTTTAATTTGTTCAAGAACACAAGTTTAAATTAACACTAGAACTACTAACGATTAAAACATATTTATTTGTGTATCGAAGAAATNAGTTATGATCAAGTAAAGAACATATTTTTTTTATACGTTTAATTTGTTGAAGAACACAAGTTTAAATTAACACTAGAACTACTAACGATTAAAACATATTTATTTGTGTATCGAAGAAATCGAAATGAAAGGTAATGAAAAAATACATAATTCGAGAATTTATCGCTTGGATTCTCGATCTAAAAATCTGAAAAAATTCTGTAATATGTGCTTTACTAACGGCAATATCTCTGATTTTTTTCAGAATTTTTCATACTCTAAAATTGGAGTAATTGAGCAAAAACGTGATTTTTTAATTTTACCGTTTACTACTCCCCCGGTGAAGATACAAAGTTGAAACTTGGCACAAATTGATTTTTCTTGATAAGCTATCGAATGATCCATCGCAAGTCGAATTCGGTTTAGGGGCACTTTTGACCCCCTTAACCGGCTATGCCCTTTATGAAATTTGTATTGGAAATTATAAATTAGCCATTTTGACAGTTTTGGTAATTCTAGTGTTAAGTAATGACTTTAAAATCTCATAAAGAAGATAACATTGAGAAACTATTTTTTTTTCTACCGTTGCATGTGTCTCTTAGAACGGTAACTTTATTCTCTGAAGTTTTTTTCAACAAAGATATTTAGATATTCTTATTTAAATACCCTGTTTTGTATAAAGGCTGTTAGAAAAATATGGTTTCCTAATTGGAGTAATATGGAAGCAACATAGAATAAATTCAAAATACTTACTGCGTTCACACTCCCCTAACCCATGTATGGGTCAGCGTAATCTTGTGAATCGTTGAAGTATTTGAGAACGTGTTGAAGTATATGATAAAAATGGAAATATCTCATTTTCGAATTACAAATTTAATAAATTACTTTCATATGATATTAATAGTATAAATGTTCTAGACTTATTGGAAACTGTTATTATTTATCATTATACGAATAAACTCTCAATTGGTCATTGTTAGATATAATTCAGTTTTTTATATAATTAAAAAAATATCAGGATTGCTTGTTTCGTAGAAAATTTACGGTTATTTGTTTCTGAAAACAAACTAATTGATATGTTTATTCAATCATTTTTAATTTTCAAATTGAAATTTGATTTGATTTGTAGGCCGCATTGTACAGATTAAGCGGAGACACAAATCCGTTGCACATTGATACAAATATAGCTATGATGGGTGGTTTCAAAAGACCAATTTTACATGGATTATGTTCTCTTGGATTTTCTGTTCGTCATGTCCTTCAAACTTACGCTAATGGTGACCCGAATATGTTTGAAGCTGTTAAGGTAAGTTCATCAATATTCATACGACTCCTTTCTTTGCGAAAGGGTTATTTGCATGCGTTACAATATTTTAATATGCAATAGATATACTTTAATATACTGCGAGTAATTATTTGATTATTTTGTTGAGAATTTTGTACTACGGGACATAATTTTTGTACGATACGAACAAAAAAGAATATTTTATATAAATTAACTTGTTTAATAAATGTTGCAGGCACGCTTTGCAAAACCCGTACTCCCAGGGCAGGCATTGCGAACAGATATGTGGCAAGAAGGAAATAGAATACATTTCCAAACGTACGTTGTAGAAGATAATGTGCCAGTTTTAACAGGTATGTTTATTAAAATTATAAATTATATAGGTTTCTATAGGGACTTTATAAAATATTGCGCATTTATTTCAATGATACTTTGAAAATATACAAATAAAAAAAAATTAAAGTATATCTTTTTCCTAAATTAAAAATATAAGCTAACACTTTTTTAATTATTTTTGTATTTAAAAGCATATTTCTAAAAGTAAAAACTAACATGTTTTACCAATTTTTTATTTAATGAAAATAGTGTTACAAGAGAGATACTTTTCAGAGATTAGAATTCAAATTTTACAGTTATGAACTAATTTAAATAATATAATTTGATTTAAAAGAATTGTTGAGTCATAGATTCCTTATATATTGCCACGTAGAGCATGATTTTTATCATTAAATATGTCATAAACAAGTATTCCTTTGTTCATTTATTCCTTCTGATATTGTAGAAAACCATGAAAACAATTCCAATGGTTACAATATCATTTTTCTCAACATACTACAACAAAGAATCATGAAACTTGTGATATTATAGTTCGGTAGTAATTCATGGAGACCTATTTAACAAATTGGAGAATGTTCAGAGGGTAAACTTAAACAATTAAAAAATGATACGCATAAAACAATTGGTATAAACGAAGCAAGTTTAATTTTAGTTATAAGATTTTATTAATTGTTTCAATATTGTCAATGTGCTACAACTATGATAGATCAAGCTATAATATTGCAAGCTTCATGATTTTTTGTTGCAGTATGTTAGGAAAAATAACGTTATTGTGATCGTTGAATTTATTTCATATTACAATATCAAAAGGTACAAATAATATGGTTCCTCTTAAAAAAATGATGACTTAGATTTTTTAATAAAATCAAATATTTTGGAAATCTAAATTATTACAAGTTATTGGCGACTAAAAACTAATTAATTGTATGCGTTAATTTTTTCTGCCAAATTATTTTAAGCAGTTCAAATACTGTGAATATGTGTATACCTTAGATATTTTTCAATTTCCTATATGTCTAAAAAGTTATTAATATTGATGGATAATATTTCACACGATTCCTTTCACCATAAAATATAATTGGTGGTATAATTTTTTAAATATAATTATTTTTGAATTTCTTTGATGCAGGTGGTTATGTCGACTTAAAAAGTATAACAGTCAATAAATTAGCTGCAAATCTTTGCTCTGGCAGCGAAGCTCTTGAAAGTGACGCAGTGTTTACAACGATTGATGAGTATGTAAAAGTAAATCCAGAACAAGTAAAGAAAATCAATGGAGTATTCGTTTATCATATTTTGCTGAAAGGAAAACCGCAAGCAACATGGAGTAAGTTCATTTATTCATATTAATATTTTATATACTTATAATTATACTAATAATAATAATATACTAATAATTATTAATTGTTTTTGTTTTATTGTTTTAAAGCTCTGGATTTGAAAAAAGGTGAAGTGTATAGAGGAGAACCAAAATCAGGCAAAGCTGACGCAACACTGACCCTTGAGGATGGAGACATGATTCAAATGGTAAACTTTTTAATATTGATACAGTGTTTACAGACTTTTATATTTTGTGTATATTTTGATATATTAATTACTGTATTTGTAGGCTTTGGGTAAATTAAATCCACAAATGGCATTTATGCGAGGAAAGCTGAAGATCACCGGAAATATCATGCTCACTCAAAAATTGAAATCACTCATGGAAGCTGGTAAATCAAAATTGTAATAGTAATAAAATCTTAAACTATGTATTACATTGTATTTGTTATTATATTGAAACGTATAGTTGCTACTTGTTGTTAAATATTTTTATACTTTTCTAATTTTTAATTAATCTCGAGATCAATTCTGTATGGTTCAGGGTAAAAATACATATATCACATAAATATCAATTTGTTGTTTATTCATCTTATTCGGTTTATTTGTTTTATATTGCAAAATTAAAAAGATTAAATTTCTGTATCCAATTTTAATTAAATTAAAAATTAAAATAGGCTCACTTTATGTTATTTGAGGCTTAATATTTTTCATTATTAATAAACGAAATAAGAATATATGACAGGGTATTGCTTCACGTATTTATATAAAATAATTGTTTTATTAAATAATGTAACTTATTGCTCTGATAATAATATTTTAGTAATAAATTTTACCATTAACACGATTTTATATTTATATAAAAAATAAATATAAAAATATCTATTTTCCATAGAAAAAGTAATATGCATTGGTATCTTTTTTTTGTACTTTATATTGTTCAATATTAAATTACTCTGATATTAATTGAATATAACCACATACCGATTTATTTATTTTCTAAATCATTTTCTTCACCAGCATCATTTTTCATCTTTTTTATCAGTCTTTGTTTTATTAGGTTTACAAAATCCGAATCAGTATTAATTCCAAAATCTTTACTTTTAGTTGGTTTTTGGGAAAGTCTTTTAACATTTCGTTTCTTTTCACCGTTGTTTGTTTGACCTTTCGATATTACCACTTCAGATTTTACACACTTTTTCAAATTGCTGGTTTTAGTTTTACTTGTATCAGTCTCTACATTATTTACAAGCTGTGAATGTTCTTTTTCTGGAGATTTGTTATTTTCAAATAATGTTTTTATATTGTTTTGCGAAATGCATGCTTCAATGTTCTGTAACGATTCAGATTTATCTGTATCAAGTTTCTTCACAACGAATTCTGTACTATGAGCTAATGCTACATTTTCATCAGATGTATCCAGACATATGGTATCTTTATTAGCAATTCTTCCTCCATGTAAAAATGCAGATATATTCTTTCGTCTCCACATTTTTGATGTTCGTGGAATAAACTGTCTGCATTTTCCTTCAAAAAAGAACTTTTTTATGTCAACATCTTTGATTTCTCCCTTTAAGAACTGCAAATATGTTTTCAAAGAAGTAAAAAAATGTAATTTATCTGTCATTCTTGGAAAGTTTGCACAACGAGCGCTACTCGAAGGAGTGACCCAAACTGCAGTTTCCCCAATATATTCTGGTTGTAATCCAAAATTAAAATTACCCGTTTTATTAGCAAATACTTCATAAATACACTTGCCATTAAAAACAGCAATCTTTGGCTTGTAAAGCTTTAGTTTTTCTTCTACGATTTTAGAACCCTCTTTGATTTCTGTACGTTTCAAATCGGCAGAAGACCTAGTAGGTCGTGTAACTATATTCGTTAGACCAATTCCATGCCGAAGAAGTTTGTAATCTTCTTCATAACTTAAACGCCGAGGCGTTAACTCAGATTCATGCAAAAGTTTGTAAAAATGATTACCTGGCCCTGCATAATATCTACCACGGTGTGCTGCCATTAAACTTGGATTTATACCAACGAACACCATATCCAGATTCATTTCAAGATAATCTGGCAATGTATGTTTCTGCACTTCTTCTTCCGTCAATCCATCGAATCGGTCAATTTTCTTTTTTGGCCTATCTAACTTTTCCACCGGTGTTTTCTTTTTTAATTTGCTCAGAGTAAGTAAAGACATCTTTCTACATAAGATCATCACCATGGATTATGAAAAAGATATTACGTTATTTCGGAAACATCGAATGTACACATTTTATCAATTGTATCAAACTGTTTTTATTTTTGTTGACAAAACATTTTTTCCCGCTGTTTCGAATTTGATTAGGTTAGGCAACATTGAATACTGTAGTACAAATGATTTTAAAGACCGGCATAGTAATATTCCCTAGTATAATATTATATATAGATGACATCCTAACTTTTTGGCTAATTTTTGGCAGTATATTTTATAAGTCTAAATAAGAGCTAAAATACGTTTTAATGGACACAAATTTATGGATTTTTTTTTTTATTTATGAATTAATAGTTTTCGATGCGTAGAATTCAAAAATTCAAGTCTTGACTTTAGGAATCCAGCTCAAAAGTTATGTATATGTAAAGTTATCGTTTTTAGTACAGGTAGCCCTCCTACAACACGGCATCTTATAACACGGTTTCGCTATAACACGATTCATAAATTGCGGGAACCCTCCTACAACACGGTTTCGCTATAACACGATCCATAAATTGCGGAAACCCTCCTACAACACGGTTTCGCTATAACACGATTCATAAGTTGCGGGAATCCTCCTACAACACGGTATCCTATAACACGGTTTCGCTCTAACACGATAAGAAAATTGGAAAAAACTTCGTACAACACTGTACTTCTATAGCCGCGGCGAGGCTTGCCGTCTTAAAGATACAGTTTTGCGGAAAGTATTTCTTTTTAACTCCGTGGCCTGAAAACAAAAGTGTCTCACGCTTGTGCATACATTTATATTTTTAATAAAAATTAAGTTATTTATGTAGAATTAAAAAAAATATTTGTTTTTAATAAGTTTTCGGAACGTAACCCCCCTTTTTGTACCGGCTCTGGGTCTCATATAACACGGTCTCATACAACACGGCATTCTCTAGGAACCTATATACCGTGTTGTAGGGGGGTTATCTGTACTAAAAATTTAACATTAACATTAAGCTTTTTTCACAATATATGTGTCTCGTATAACACGGTTTCATACAATACGGCATTTTCTAGGAACCTATCTACCGTGTTGTAGGAGGGTTACCTGTATATTTAATAGGTAACTTTAACACCGTGTTGGTGAAATATTGCTCGCTAAATGAATTTAAAACGACCCCGAACCCAATTCAAATTTCTAACCCAAACCTAAACCCAATATATTGAAAATATTCACTTTTAGTTGAGTTATAACACATATTTCTTGGAACCTCGCACATGGAGTTGTACACGTGGCCTTTAAGATCGTCCGATCTTACTTTATAAACAAAAGATAAAGCGGTAACCAATGCTGACGCATATGCTGGCATAGATGCATAACTATAGGTAAAATTCAATGTAATATTAGTGGCAGCTGTTGAAAATACAGTAGACTCTCGACTTTCGCACTGTTAGAAAATCGCGGTAGACGAACGGCTGAAGCAGGCCCATGTTCATTTCGTCAACGCACTTCCCCACTTAAGGGAAACTCCTTGGGATCTAGGGCAATAAAACTAAGGCAGACATACTGACGGGAACGTCCGCACGACTCCTCGATAGTCCAGGAAAGGACATTATTGTAGTCGCCTTCAGCGCGAACGCACGTATAATTAAACGCAGTATTAAAAATGCCTACAGATTTATTCCTGACTCACCGCTCGAATCCTGATTCCACCTTACAGCACATAATTGGTTCCTGAAAGTGTGTGCGAATATTGAATGTTGGAAAGTAGAGGGATGTAAAAAAATATGCTCGAAAAACTGTGTTTTAAAGTATTTATCTATCAATATGTATACATAATGAAGTTAAAGAGGCGTGTTAAGTGCTTTCGGCTGTTTCCTTTATAAAATTGTCAAGAGTTAGTCGAATACCACCCATTTTTTTCTTTTCTCGATAAAGATTTCTATAACATCCTGTGTCTTTCTCAATTGCCCTACGTACTTGAGATACGCGTTCTCCATTGGGATCACACTCACCGTTTTCAGAACGTTTAATTATTTTCGCCTTTGTCCCGATCGTATGAAGTTTATGAGTCCTTAATTTCTTTTTGTTCGTATCAATGCTGTAGTTTTTCCGTTTCTGACTCGTGTTTATGAATTTATAAGAGCGAAATATTTAAGCTTAAAGAAATAAATTAGCAAAACACACAACACGTTGACGCACGCCCTAATGCAAGACTGAAACTGTTTTGTTCTCTTGATCCGATCAACATTGTAAATTGATGGCTAGTCTGGTGTCCCCTGAGAGGGGACATCAGATCGCAGAGGATTAACCCTTTCGGTACTAGCGTCGGATATATCCGGCATCCATCTGATGACCTGTGTGTACGAGCGCCGGATATATCCGGCATCCATCTGATGACCTAGTGTTACTTATATAATTAATAGAATTTTATATAGAAGTCTTTTAACCGTTTGAGTGCGGCGAAGCGCTATCGCGCTTCGCTTGTCCTATGCCAAAACAATTTTTTTTTTTTATGTACAAAAATTGAGAATAAAAAACATTTTTGTTAGTAAAAATTACTTTTTTTATAATAATTAGAGTTAATTATAACCATTTTTATTATTTTCCAAAAAAAATAACTACGCATTTCATTCCGCAATTTTAGCATATACATAAGAAAATTCTTCCGCACTCAAACGGTTAATATTAAAATTCATAACAACACTTGTTAGAAGAAACATTGTTTTATTAAACACAGTTCTTATTTAACGCTTAGAAAAATGTTCGTATAAAAGAGGACTGACCACGCGCTGTGTGTGCATTTTCGTGTGTACAGCGAGAGTGTCACAGCGGACAGAGCGGTCGTATCGAAAGGGTTAAACAGTTGAATCTTTAACACATTGTACGCCGGTGGCATCCGAGACATTTAACACGTTGACTGCCACGTCACCCATATTCGGGTGACAGTAAAGTTTGTGATCGGGCCGCGTCACCCGATTGGGGTGACGCTTATTTGACTACTTGCCAAGGATATTCGTATGTGTTTAAAAAGATATTTCGCCGATGAAGTAACAAAACTATTGAATATTAACCCTTTGCGGACGAGCGCCGCATATATGCGTTTTACGTAAATCATCAAATTGGCCGAAGAACTCATATATGCGTTTGGCGAAAACAGTTGATAGAGCCGAGAAACGCGTATATGTGTTTCTCACTAATATGATCGATGAAGCTAACGTTTCATTTTATTTATCCTGTGGAAAATCTGTGTATATACATATAATATGACCAGAATTTGAGTTGGAGTGCTATGAACGAAAACCGCGGTTAAGCGGAAATATGTGCTGGCAATTTTAAATGACTATCGCGGCATGACTATCCCGTCCGCAAAGGGTTAATTAATATAAACTATATTTATTAATATAAACTTAAATTTATAATAGAATATTCATTAATATAAACTATTGTTATAAAAGTAATACGAAAATGGTTTATTAAGAAAACTATATAGAATGTAAAACTTTAAAACATTTTATACAAAGCTGAGGCTGGTCGGGACAACTTGGACAATAAGTTGTTTTTTGTAAATTTTTTCTTGTCTCTGATCGGCCCATTCGACCACTTTTATCCGCATAACATTGTTTGCATGCGCGTCTAATGCTTTCTCTGGAATCATTTTTCTGACGACGTCCAGGATTTATTGTATTTTCAGTCAACCCTAATAATTTTGCAGCTAATAATTCCCTAAATCTTCTAATATTTACATTCTTCTTTGTTGCAATTTTGTGAAGCGTCAAAGCGTTTACGACAGAAATTCCTAAAAGTAGTAGAATGCCAAGCTTTCGGTACCACTTGATTCCTTTTCTAATATCAGTGAAAATACTCAGCAGAATACGCTCTCGTACAGCGGTACGCGTGGCCTGAAGGAGATTTTAGTGTAAACGCGCGTGGCAGTCAACGTGTTAAAGTCTGAGCGCCGGCACCGTATCGATCGCTTAACACGTTCCGTGCCACGCCGTTTTTGCCCAACATGATCTCTAGGCCATTCGCTGTTTTGACTAAAAATTGATATATTGTCACACAATATGTCATTACATCATCAATCCATAAGTAATTAGCTTGTTTAGAATAGTTGCGACACCGTGTACCATTTATGGTACACGTGGCGCTGCGATCATTTCGACTGTGAAAGTCAATCGGTTCGCAAATTTTCAAATAATAAAGAGAACCTGTTGTATTCGGAAATGTTAACAATTGATAAATAATAGACAAACGATAGATGAACAATAAGCAACTGAGGCTGAGGTTAATTATTTATGTTACTGTGAGGATAACAACAACAATTTATCGCCTGAGATTGCGAAAACCTCTGGAAAACGACACGAAATTAAAAAACAAAAGGGCAAAGCGGTAAATGTTAGAAAACGTTGCGCTT